>BQNB010024407.1:2546-60748 GCA_026074375.1 Tanacetum coccineum | reverse complement strand
TACTACTTCTCGGTATCATTGATTGTTGGTTTTTACACTTCTTTATATATTTTATATTTTATTATATATATATTTACGGTGTGAATCCGACACGATCAAGTACTAACCATCATCTACCCTCTTTTCCATTTGTTGGTCCAGGTCACGCAGCATTTCTGCTGGCGCGTTCTCTACCTTGGACGTCTCACTTGAAGTAGCCAATATCTTGTCCTTAACATTTGACTGGATAGTCATGGACATTGCTCTTACTCGTCTTAGTTTCACTCTCCCTTTCTACTTACGCATCAACCACTGCATTCGATTAATCAAAACGTCACACAAATCATTCTTCAAAGTCTAGAAAGCCTCTTCTTATTCTACGCCCTACTCATAATTTTGATTCCTCTCAGTTAGGGGAGTATAGGGTTTAACAATCTTAGAAAAGTTTGAGATGAAACTTAGGTAAGTAACATGCCAATCCTAAGAATAATTATATCTCGGATGGTGTCGTAGGTACTTTCCAATTCTTTACTGCCTCACACTAGCAACCTTAACATACAACTTCTACTTCCTCAGTAATTCTAACACTAACTTCAAATGAACTTCATGCTCCTTTTCTTAACAAACGACACTGGTGCTCCTCACAAAAAATGACTAGGTCGTATGAAACCTTCATCTTGCAACTCTTGAAGTTGTTCAGACAATTCTTGCATTTCCAAGGGTGCTAGACGGATATGGAGGAACTTCGCAAACTGACGTTGCTCCAAGAACCTAACTATGCGGAACTCAGCCTATTGTGTGGTTGGTAATACAGAAAATTCTTCTGGGAACACACTCAACAAAAATCCCTCACAACAAGAAATATCACCAACTTTCGGTTCATATACCTTCGCGGTCATTAATGCTTTCGCGGCTTCTATAAGTACATTCCCCTTGAACCTTAAGTTTCCTACTACCCTTCACGGTATTTCAACTACACTTCTCATGATATACTATTCACAAACTTCCTCTTTCGGACACAGTCCATTCCCACAAGCACATCAAAGCTTCCACGACTCAACGGTATCAACGAATTCCAAGGGTTACGAACAATCGAATAGGATAACAAACGAATATCGAGTCAAAGGCTAGAATGCATATAGGAGATTCCACATATGCAAATAGCCATGGATCAAATGACATAAGAATCCTTTGAAAGAAAGGATACATATATGCACCGAGTGAAAACGCAACAAAGAAAAACCACAAGCCGTACCACGACAATGAAAACATAAAAAAATCAATACTAAAGAGGAAATCGTATACCAATTATCGAATTTACTCGAAAGACCAAATTAAATAATGTTTTTTAAAATCGATTTAAATTTAGAAGTCACTTTAAGTAAAAATCATTTTAAATAATTATGAAATTTTCTTAAATGTATCTTTGAAAAATTCATTTGGTTGTCATTAAAAATTTAGAGATGGATATCTAATGGTGTATCGTATCCTTACCACTTTGTAATTAACTTTAACCAGCTTTTATATAAAATAAAATTTATATTAACCCACTCAACAATTTTCATATCTATTTTATAGACATTTAACATATTTTTTACAAAGTTCATTTTTAAACACAGTTTTTCTTAAACACTAACACAATACTTAAAAAGGACTTTTATAATTAGACATCAATTATGAAATATGTTACTCAAACAAAAGACACCATAATACCAAAAGGGATCGTAAAACACCGTACAGACCCTAACACAATTCTATTGTTTGAAAACGAAAGAAAATATCAGGAACCAGATACTCAAAATAAAATCAAACGAACTCGTACAAGAAAACTCAGGCAAGACGTTACGCACCCAAAAGAAAACGTAAGGTCTTATCCAAAATAACGATCAACAGAGCAAACCTAAATGCATCAATACTAACACGTCGCCAACGGGTTATGAAAACCAAGGGATATACAACCAAGGGAGTAATGATCCACACTAATATGTTAGGAATAATTAGTGTAGGATCCCAAATAATTCACACAATATAAAAAGAGAGGTTAGGGGGAGAGTAGATGATGGAGAGAACTATAGAAAACAACATAAAGAGTGTGTGTCAAATGATTCTTCCAACTCACCCTTCCATGTGTGGAGAGGGTTTAGAATAGTTCCTACACGCCCCATTAAAACGAAGCTATGGGTGTGGGCCTTACAGTGGGTTAAAGGTCCTGGCCCACCAAATCATAAAATCATACGATTACTGTACCCACTACGAGCTATGCTAAATAAGAAATACATGGGGTGACCGAGTCTTTTTTTCTTAATCCTAACAATCTCCCCCTAAGGGAGGTCACCCTAGAATTATATTTATAATTTGGGCATTCTATGAATTAATCATTGACTCTGGCTCGTAGTCTTTGATTCTTCAAGTACTATCTTTGTACGGAAAGTAGTGATCTTTAAGCACAGTTCCTTTGACTTGTATGATCTTTAAGCTTTCTTTGAGATCATCAGCCACAGTAAATTTCTTAATCATCCTTGTTGTGAAGTATTGCCTCCATGTGATGTTGTGACCTTCAGACCGACATGCTCACACTTTTCTGGAACATGATAGCAAGCATCAGAGTTACGGAAGCTGTGTTGTAGGACTTTCAGCTATCATGATGTCTTTGATTAGAAATATGAAGTGTAAGCATGGGGTTGTGAATTGGACATGTTCTTCATGCGGCTGCGGCGGGTGGGGGTGGGGTGGGGGGGTGGGGGGGGGGGGAGGGGGGGGGGCGGTTGCTGGGCGGGGGGGGTGGGGGAGACCGTCGGGATCTGCAGGTTTACGTTAGTGATAAACAAATGAAAGTGTCTTTGTTCACTTTCATTGGATATGGTTGCAATAACCACGGTTCCCCATTAATCAGTCTAAATACTGCCTGTAATCAGGTAGACTTCCGAAGAATCTCCTTGACAGGTTTCGAGCTGCGCTAGCCGTTCTTCAATCGGAGCATTAAAGTAGACAAAGCACGCATGAGGAACAGTATGATTAAAAATCCACTGGATTAAATGAGAAATTGATTTGATATCAGTTGGTGTCACTCAGAAGAGTTTTTGTTGGCACTTCGAGGGTTTTATAAATAAATCAATCTTTCATCAGACATACTTTTGTTTTAAAGATTACACAGTCAATGTTGCTCGAAAATCGATCTGTTGAGCAACATCGGAAAGGTTTTTCAATTAGCTAACGTCAAATCATATACGAACAAGTTTGATTCATAAGGAATCCACACCATCGTTTCTTTCAGTTATCACAAGCTTGATCCTCTTGAGGATCTCACATGTCACCTACAAAGAGTTGTTTGGTGTTGGCTATAGAAGGATTTCCATCTTCATTGTGTGTTCTTTAGATCACTAGGATGTTCTGGCATATACTTGAGGCTAATGCGTAGGATCTTAAGATCTTTACATGTTATCACATTGTGTGATGAGAAAGCATAGTTTATATTAGTGTCCTAACGAGATTTATGGATGATCTCATGGCTCTAGACTCAATAGTGTATTTTTGGTTTTTAGTAGTCGGAGGCTGGAGCAGACTGCCACCTTTTCAATATCATCTAACTCGGAGTGAGAGAGACGATAGAAATGTATTGATCTCTGTGAGAAATGAAACAAGAATCCTTTGAGGGATCTTGAGTGGCTAGGAAGGGTTGTGCAGGTATCACTGGGTCCATGATTCTTGTCCTTCAATGTCAGCACTCACATGTGATTCTGACAGCATATGTAGTGAACCCCGGTTTCGCCTAATGTTTAAGGAGGGTGCTTCTTTTACCTTGTATCTTAACATTTCTTTTCATTCTTCTACCCCTTCGGTGCTTACCGAGATTCCTTACTTGTACTTATTGGGTATGTTCAGTACTAGCTCCATCTCAGTCCGTACTATTCCCTTATTCTCACATTACTCCTTTTGTAATCATACCTAAGGACTTCTACACTAACTAGTAGATTGTCCCTAGGTAGATCCCTTCGGCTATTCGATAATGGGAAACATGTTCCTAACCATCCATTTCCCCTTTTAACTCTGATAAAGTAAATACAGGGTTGGTCTTTTGGTACTGTTATCTTCGCCATAAAACCATTTGAAATTCAATCTAGGTATTGTGATCATAGATAGCAAAGCCATTGTTTTTGATTGTTTGAAATTTATGAAACTGTCACCTAACATGTGCGTCAATAATCGATATTGTTTGGCACATGGTGGGAGGAGTACCTGCTTGAGTCCTTAATAGATCACACTTTTATAGATTTAATATTAAATCATATTCTCTCCCTGATCAAAATTTTCAAACCTTTGAGATTAGGTTCTCAATGATTTAAATATTGTTAGAAAATTTTAGGAGAGAAATATGGTCTGATTAAATACAAGCGATATTGGAACCTAAAATGCTCCCTCAATTAATGAGGGACTCTGTAGTGATCAGTTATGATAATTTTATAAAATATTTGGAGTTTAACGAGAAAGTCATGAAAAAAAATTCCTTAACTGCACTATAAACTGTTACCACACTATTTATTAATGTACAAGATTGTGTATGAGACAGGACCTTGAATATTCAAACTTAAAGTGGCATAGTCAGTTTGTCCATGTTAGCAATCTGTAGTCCGTCTCGATACTCTCCAGATGGAAGTTGTCTTAGCTTTCTCCCGAACCAGCAATCCTTTTCTTGAGAAGACACAACAAAATATTCGAAGTACACAAATAATTCGAATCCATAACATCAGAGTCAAATTAAGACCCCTGATGAAGTATGTCTCCTACAAGATAGTGAGGATATAAATTGAATACTCCAAGGTTAGCTACGTCTCGAATGTCACAATTAGTCCCTCTAAATAGCCGAAATGTTAAATGTTTTTTTTTACTAAGTCAATAAGTCTTGGATGTAATTTTTCCTGCAGGATATGCCTATCTAAAGGAATCATCATACTTATCCAAACCTATGTGTACCTCTTTTGACAATAATTCTACTCCTTGAACGTAGTTAGAGATTAAATAATTATAAAGGGAAATACTTAATCGAATCTGAAACATATCTTCAACTTCAAGGCTTCTAAAACTACGTAATTATTCCAAACAAACCTAAGATCTTTAAGAACTATGATGGGTGTTGGGAATATGATCGGGCGTAGTTAGTAAGCCTAGTCAAATAATCTTGAAATTATATTTAAGGCTCTAAAGTTAACAAACTTATGACAAATAAGCCTTTGGAGTTAAAAACTCCCCCTCAATTATTGGTCCGTTGTTAAAACTTTTTCCATATAATTACCGATCAGTGACAAGTGGAAGATAATTCGCGAAACTACACTTTCTCCCCCTCGAACAAAGACTGTATTCTATTAAATGATCTTTGTCTTTTATTTCGAGTGGTTGAGATTACTTGAAAATATGTTTGTAGTGTCGAAAATTGATTTTCATTTGATTAGTAACCACTTTTCAAATGATTAACAGAACTTGATTTATGAAATCAAAATATTTGAGCAGATCGTTCGGGTTAATAAAACTTGTAACATGGCTAATATGTCCTTCTAGTTTCAACGTTAAAAGGCGTAATTTTCTAATTACCATAATGTTGCATTCTAAACCTTAAGAATGAAACAAGTAACATCTAAAGCTTATATGAGTTAAAATACATTTAACTCCCCTTTTATAATCATGATCGTTACTGTCAAACCTTTTTGTTTACTCCATGTTGAAAGTGATCATTTTGAAAGAATTATTAGCACATTTCTCCCCCTCAAATAATGTCCCATTTTCTATTTAAAGAGTTGTAGACATTGTTTGAGTGATAGAAAATTCTTTTAAAATCTTTTATGATGAGAAACTGAGATGACTGATTTGGTTTTTGAACGACAACACCTTTTTCAACACGTGTAACACAAATAATTTTTAGAAGAATCATAGACGAAAAATCATTTGGTTAAAAAGAAGACTTCTCTTCTTGATCAGAATATGGCACTGAAGAGTACATTAGGATCGAGGGGTGCCGGATATGCAATTAATCCATGCCAGGAGAACTTAATCACCCGTTGTTAGGAACAGTCGTCTTTTTGGCGACATGCTTTTCTCATTTTGAAAACCGGGTTGCATATCAGAAATAATAGCAAGCCATTTTTGACATGTTTTGAAAAATATTTGAAACTTCTGTTCGAACTTTATTTACAGCACAGTGTCATTTATTGAATGGAAATTTCTAACGCAGTAAAAATTATCGGATGGCAAGAAGTAAATGTCATGAAAAAATCTTTTTGTTATTTCTGATTTTATATTTTTGTATTTTTTTTTGAAGTTTTATAAAAAATGTAACCACGTACTGTGCCTCTGTTGAAGATATTGCAGTGCAATATTGTTTCTTTGACATCTTGCTTACAAGTTTGTCACCTAGGAACTGTATCCCTCCAGAAGTGCTTTTGCGAGTATCAATGCATTCGGCATGCTCAACGTCTGAAAATGCTTTAGAAAAGCCTTTGGACATCAGGAAATTGGATAATTCATCATACCAGGCTCTTGGGGCTTGCTTCAAGCCGTATAAAGCTTTCCTCAAAAGGTAGACTTTTTATGGATGTTCAGGATCAACGAACCCTTCCGGCTGAGCAAAATAAACCTCCTCCTTCAGTGGACCATTTAGAAATTCCGTTTTAACTTCCATCTGGTAGATTGGAAAGGACTTGTATGCAGCATAGGCAACAAAAATCCGAACTGCTTCCAAATGAGCAACTGGAGCAAATGATTCTTTGAAATAAGTACCCTCTTCCTGAGCATAGCCTTTAGCTACAAGTATTGCTTTGTTGCGAATAACAGACTGAACTTCATCCTTTTTTTTGTTCTTCCATAACCACTTTAGCTTTATCACTGTCTTGCCAAATGGTTTGTAGACGAGTTCCCAGACTTGTGGTCTGTCGAACTAGTGAAGTTCATCCTGCATTGCTTCGATCTATGCAGAATCAGCCATTGCCTCCTTACTGTTCTTTGGTTCTTCTGTACTCACTGTGAGCGCGAACATACACATTTTAGGATCTGTGGCAAGCTGTTGTCTTGTCTGTACTGGATTTGTAGGATTGTAATAACTTGTTCTAATGGATGATCTTTTGTCCATTGGTATTCATGACTCTGTTGGTTGAAATGAATGCATATTTTCATTATCAATATTGCATGAGGAAGACTCAGCAATGTCTTGTACCGGTGTACAGAAAGGATTGATAAATTCATCTTGTCAAAACGATGCATTCGCTGCTTGATCATTGTTGTTTTCTTCAGCATGAACATTTATTGGAGAGAAATATTCTTCAAAGAAATGATTGAATATAAATTCGATCTCCTTTTGTAACAAATCTGTTTTGTCTGCTAGAGAAACAACATTTTTCCTTGGGGGCACGGGGCCAGAGATGTCATAATCTGACGCCTTTTGCTTATTTGAAACGATGTCTAAAGAGATATTGTCAACAGACGTCTCTTGTCGATTGGGCGTGAGGTCTGAACGGATTTGATCAGATGTCATTTCATGAAGCACGGGTCCTGAACTGCTATGATCAGGAGCCACGAATTGAGGCACGGGTCCTAAACAAAATTGTTTAGAAACCATAAACTATCTTTGAGATAGTAGATCTCAACCATACTGTTTCACACCGAATGGAGTTGGATTTTCATTTACGTCAAAGTAGCTCCAAATGGCATGTTCTTGTAGTTGACTTTATGTTGAAATTAGACGAGAATGATCGCCAATAACTTTCTCTAATGAGTGATTCTTTGTCAACTTAGTGATAGTATTAAACAGTTGAATAAAATTATGCAAATTTAATGGAATGACCCCTTGTCAATTAGTTTCTTCAAAACTAGAGTTTGAAGAGATATTAGGAAGGAGGGGTGCATTATTAAATTATGCATTTTGATGTCTATGAATTTATTATTCAACACCTTGATGAGTGACTTGAGATTGAATTTCCTGATTTGTTGGTGAAGTACTAGTAGATTGTTCATCTTGATCAATGGTAGTTGATGAAGGTGAACCAACTGGATCAACAGCTCTTGAAGCAACAATAGCTACCGGATCTGGGGAAATAGTTCGTGGTGGAAGATTATAGTACTCATTAAACAATGGTTACAACAGGATCTCATAGTCTTTCTTGGATGGTGGAACATATGGTGTTGGAGAAACTGAGATTTGCACGAGTCCTGAACTGATGTATCCAGGAGTCATCAAAGAAGGCGCAGGTCCTGAACTGATTTGCACAGGAGCCGTGACTTGACCATTTCAAGAACTGAACTGCTCTGCTGTAGTGCGGATGTTGGTGGTGAAAGTTGTAATGAATGATTCTTGACAGGGAGGAGATACTGGTTTAGGAGATGAGAGATCGATGACTGAAGTATCAGTAAAGGAACAGATGAAGAAACTTGTTGGATAGGAACAGTGACCATGGATTCAACTTCGGTTTCCATAGTAGTTTTTCCTGGTTCATCTTTTACTTATATATTTCTTCAGGATCAGGCTTAGTTTCCTCATTATCATCCCCAGCATTATCATCTCTGTCAAAATGTTCACTGACCACATCTGCTTCCCACTAAAGAATTAGCTTTTCCTCATCAGGAACCCCTGGCTTGGATCCAGTTCCTTCACTTGAGGCTCTAGAGATGACTGTGGACTCATCAGGAACCCCTAGTATGTTACCAGTTCCTTCATTTGAGCCTCCAGTTCCAGGTTGTCTCTTGCTCATTTTCTTGCTTTCCTTGAGAGCTTTCATTATGTCAGCAGCCTCTTGTTCAGCAGGAGTAAGAGTTTGAATACCCTTGAGCTTCTTAGACGAATCAGAAGACCTCTTCTTTGACACAATAAAGGAATCTCTGAAAGCAAAATAGTTTGTAGCTTCCGTGTTGATTGGTGGAGGTGTGACCAGTGAAGAAGGTTTAGGAGATGAGAAATCAGTGACGGGAGCGATCACTAGAGGGGTTGACGTGACGGTTTGATGACTTGGATCAGGTATCTACAACTTTAGATTTCTCCTGATCATCTTCGGTTGGTTTGTCATAAAGAAATTGATCCCCAAAGTTTTCAGTGTCTTCGAGATTTTTCATGGAAGACATAGAACCAGAATGACTTTCTGGATTATCTTCGATGACACGTTCGTCTGTTATGAGCTTCAGGTTTTCATGAACCTTTGGGTAGGCTGTAGCGAGGAATTCATCATCTATGTGCTCCGAGTTTGGTCCAGCAAGAGACACATGAACTTTTCCAGAGTCTGATCCAGTCTGGTCTAAGACTTCATAATCCCGCTAATAAAGCTTACAATAAGTAGCATGGTATAGATGGTAGTTGTGGCAGGAATTTCTGTTTGCAGGTCGTGTTCTTATATTCATGTGTTGAAGAGAGCACTCTTTAAGATCAAATATCAATAGCTACTTTGGTCTGATGAGACCTGATGGGAGTAAATTGTCTATCTGACAAATCTTTTTTCTCCTCCCCTTGTTTCCTTTTTGATTAGATAAATCTCCTTTGGAACTCTTTCAGGCTTCTTGATTCTTGAATGGACTCTGGGCCAGGCGGCACAGAGTATTTCTCGATTAAATCTGGCAGTGTGTCGTTTAAGAATCTTAAGAGAGCATCTCATCAATTTTTGTTCCCTAGATTAATCATCCAACAACCGTAGAACTGGGATTTAGATTGAAGCCCACACACATCGAAGCAGAGTGATCGTCTTCTTTACTTCAGACATCTTCTTGCTTCCAATCTTGCCTCACTCTTAGCTGAAGGGCAATGAAAGCAGTGATTTCATTTCAGGAGAATGTGGTGAATGTTGTAGCTTCCGTTACTGATTGGTGTCAGGAGAGCCAATGGACACCACTTTAATACTGATGCGACATCTGTGAAGGGAAGCAATTTACTGTGATGAGTTGACGTACTGTCTGATGACTTCTTGGATCAGGATATGGTTGAATCAGACTCTCTATAACTTTAGATTTTCCTCTCTGATACATCTTGCGAAGTTGGTTTTGTCAATAAAGAAATTGCATCCACAACGTTATAAGTGATCATCGAGATTTCTTCATGGAAGACATAGACCATATGAATTTCTGGATTTTCTTTCGATGACTACTTCGTCTGTTTTATGAGCTTCAGGTTTTCAAATGAAACCTTTAGTAGCTGTCACGAAGGGAATTCAATCATCCTGTGCTCAGGGTTTGTCCAGCAAGAACACACGTAATTTTCGCAGAGGTTCTGATCCAGTCTGGTCTTCTGCATGGGTCTCAGGGTCTGGTCCAAATATTCTATTGTCTTGCATGAGTAGGCATGACTTCTCTTGCGAGAGAGGCGATGGCGGAGAGAGGGTTGATCTTCTTCACTTCCATGCTTAAGCTGATAGATTTACCTAATTCCAAAGCTAAGTCTGGTTTAGGGACGATGTTGTCATGCAGGAGTGATCTTTAAGGCCTTCTGAAAAAGATCAGCACTCAGAGTAGTAGGTTAACATTCCGCCATCAAGAATATGCAACCGCTATCTAACATTAAGCAAGATCCAAGGCATTTTAGATTATCTTAATCTCCTAGCAGACAGATTTAAACACCATACAGACAGATTTAACACCCTACAGATTTTTAACACCCTACACTTTCACATTGACCCATTATACACATTCAAAGACCAAGATAAACCATTTTAATCACATTTAATTCACTATTCCTCCCCCATTCAAAAAATTGCATATGACGATTGCGCCATTTTTGATCAGTGAATTATAATACAGCAAATGTATCGTTGGTCCACTTAACTACGAACAAGCATTGAAAATATGAAGTTGTAATAGAGAATGGTCAAAACAAGAAGATTTCTCTCTGTTTGAAGATAAAGCGCTACTGAAGCGACACTCTCCTTTCTTTGAAAAAACTAAGTTTCGTACAAAAAGAATACAAAAGCAATCAACTTGAGACTAACAAACATTGAGTTTTCGAAAAGAGCTCAAGACTGAAAAGATTTTCTCTTTTCGTTATTAAGGATAATAATGCACTAACACAAAAACGAAAGTACATTTTCCTTTATCTGAAGGATGGGGTTGCAATCTAACATTTGATTACAAGCCATTTACCAGACTCAAAACTGGATGTTTTTGTTTATATTAGCTCATACCGAAAAGATTTCTCTCTTTTCGATGTCAAGGACAAAATGTCACTGAACACGTACACTTTCCTTTTCTCTGAAGGGCGTAAAACCTTTGTTTCTCTTTACGAACAGATGCCAATTTTTGGTTAGAAGTAACTAGATTTTGTGACATTAAGGAAACCGAGGTTTTATGAACTGGTTTATCCAAACATCTTTTGATGAAGAACAAGCTTGCTGTTTTGTCCCAAAACGACATCAAGATGATTAGAACGAGCCTGAACTGATGTGAACAGACCTCAGTTAAGCATGGTTCATCAGTTTTGAATTCCTTGAAATCCTGACGTATGAGATATCTGTCTTTTGGTAAACCAACTCCGAGTCTTTCCTATAAAGGATTGACAGATGTTACCTGCCCTTGAAGTTTAGAAGTACTGCACTAACCATAAAGAGTTTAATTGCATTCAAATGGGTTAGTGATACATCCTCATTTGAAATCATTAATAAGGTTCCCATGTCAACTTTGGTTGTGCTATCTATGAACACCTTTCCAGAAGTGCTCCACCTAAGACTCACAGTCCTGAAAAATTCTACCCGTTGGTTTCCACCTAAGATAAGATCTAGGTGTGTGGTTTTCTCCATTCACACGAAGACTTTGAGAGAAAACCTTTGTCCTATACCATTCTGCCTACCAGGTTTTATGAAGTGTGGTTATTTGGTTTCAACGGGATTGTTGTTTCTGATCTTGGGGGAGCGAGACGACTTCTTTGCACGAGAATTCACCTTATTCATGATCTTTTGTTATACAATCATCATCGAATTGTATTAAAGATATATTTATGACAAATCGAACAAATAAATTTTTTGGATCCAAAAAGAACTAGAATTCCTAGAGTGATGGCTACTAGAGGCTCACCGATTGACATTCCACACTACACCTTAGAACAGGAAATAAAAAAGAACTCCTATATATGTTTCTAAGTTTGTGCCAAGCATTAGGAGTGCAGTGTGCTCTAGTAGAGGCCATATCCCTATATTAGGAAATCCTTGGTTTACGTCTTGTGTCATTTTCTAGGCCATCCTCTAGAAAAGTACAACAATAACCATATCGTACAGAACCATAATATCGATTCTATATGACTATTCCAAGAGTAGTGTTAGGTGCATTCACCTATGAGGTTTTGCAGCATCAATTCTCTAAACATAAGGCAAAGATAATGATAGAGTCTGACTGTTCTTTTGTTGACAAGAATCCTTTTTCTCATCAACTTGGGAGGCAAACTGTGGTTTTGAAATTCTAGGTCGTTCAGACTTAAACGCATTCGGTTGTCTAACAACTAAATGGTTTCTAGATGGTTGTAAAGGCGGTTTCCCTAAGATTGATGCTTTGAGGTAATCTTAAAGAATCTACTATATTTCCTTTTAAACTTTCTAAGTTTCATTAATAAGTTGCTCGCATTTGCAAAAACCATTTCTTCGAATCTGAGCTTTTAAATCAGCCAATTTCGAGAGACAGACTTTTGATTAATTTGAGAAATTAGAAGATTCACTGTTGTCTTTATTTCTTGGATTACGTTTATTCCGATAGTTACTATATGAATGCATAAAGTTCTTTGTAAGTCTGTTTAAATGCTCATTTTCTTATGTATTTGCTCTCCATTTGCGTGCAAGTCAATTTAGCCACACAGTGTTCAAATTCGATGTTAATAGTTTCAATTACATCGATTTATTTTAACTTGCTTCATTCATTTTCCTTCACGACTTTTAAATTTGTTTCTTCAAGTTCAAATTAGTGTGGATCTGGGCCATTAGCTTGAGCTTTCCAAATCATTAATCACAAAAAATTCACGAAATTCGGAAATTCCTGATTTTTACCATGGTTTTGTTTACTTTGAAACTTTCTTCCCTTTGTGTTGAATTGTATTTCAAAGTGAAATACAATGTTTTTTTCCAGTTTGTAAAAATCGTTTAAGAAAGGTTCAATTGTAAATTTCCGTATCATCCATAATCTTTCGTTTTGAGAAGGCTCAGTTTTAAGCAAAGCATCCTGGTCAATCCTCTCCTTCCCTATTGACACATATTTGTTTGAATTAGGAGTGGTATTGCTATCAATAAGTTTTTCCAACAGATGTGTTCATATCTGGTTCAGATTGCTCGTATGCTGTTGTTCATTAGCAAGGATATTAATGTAGAGCAGGTTCAATTGTACTCAGCAAATGGCTCTTCGTCATTTACTGGTCACCGATATCTGCATCCACGCGAGCTTGCGTTGGAAATAATTCCCTGAACTGCTACTTTGTATCCTGCTGTCGGGCTTTGTCCACTGCTTTCTGTGACAACCAACCCAGCATCCAACTGCTTCAACGCATATTGACCTTTCCTGCTTGCCTTTGCTCGAGTTTCAATCTCTGATTTGCTGAATGTATTAGTTGGTTTTCCAGACTCTATCAAACTGCTTTTTGATACAATCAAGCTGTCATCCATTGCTTGAACTGGATTGATCTGAATATCTTGAGACTGCATCTTGACACTTGACTTAATTTGATGCTCATGAAGTATTTCATCATGCAACTGACTTCCATTCTCCTTTAGTGCATTAAGTTCATTTTCTTTCATGCGTAATACACCATATGTATTTACAACTCTATGAATGACCGCTTCAAGTGTATCCAGGTTCTCGAGTAACTCACGTCTGTACGCACTAGGTTCACAGCGCGTGAAGTATTCGAAGTCTTGTTGCCAACCTTGATTCAGAAGATCCGTTGCATTTACCCCTTTTGAGGCAAGAAATTCCTTGAACTGTGTTCTGAGTGCTTGAAGACAAGTCTTTGCATTAACCCAATGAAGAGTTCTCTCTTTCAAGTTGTAGCCCTTAACTGATCTAGATTATGAAACATCTTCCAATTCACGAAATTCTGATGCTCTTCACCAAAGAATGAGCGAAATAAGGAGATAGAGATCATGAAGATGTGTCTCGAGTTGTTCAAACCATGTCATGCAGATGGAGTGCCTTTCTTTTGCGAGCCGTTGCGTCAGTTGAAGCTCTCTCCTCTCTCATCTTTGATTAGAATTAGAGATTCCATTGATAATTCGATTGTGGTGAAAATAAAATTAAGGATCTTAAGTAGATAATGTTAATTGATGTTGGTTTTAAATGCAATTAAAACGGTTCAGATTGGATTTTTTACAAGTCTATGATTAAAACCGATAAAAGCAAATTAACGGATTTTACAAAATATCAATAGAAAACCTGTGAATGAATAATCGTTTTGATGTTAAGGTAGGTTTGTTGTTTTGATTAATGCAGTTTAAAAAAGTCCTGTTTAGGTGACGTTTGTTATTTGGCCTAAAACATTTGAAGTTTTGACCAAAATACAAAAATTTACCCTATTACCAAATTAAATCTTGTGTAAAAATTAGTAAAAAGGCTATTGCACAAATTTAATTATTTTTTTTTAATTTTCCCGCCAAAAATAATTTGAATTTTAAACAAAATACATTTTTAACCATATTACCGAAAATTTAAATTGGTGTAAAAATGAGCTAAAAAGGCTATCAGGAAAAATTAAAATTTAACCAAATTTTTTTTTTTTAAATCAAAACCGCTGCTATTGTAAGCAAACGCCGTGCACAGAATAATCAAACCGCTGCTATCTTTTGACAACTCCGCTGCCCTAATAAAATACTCCAAATCGCTGTTTGGTAACCTCGCTAGTTTTAGCAACTCGCCGTTTAGGCAACTCACTCGCCGTTCTAGCAACTCTGCCGTTTAGCAACTCGCCTTGATAAGCAACTCCGCCGTTTAGCAACTCGCTCGTTAGCAACTCGCCGTTTAGCAACTCGCCTTGATAAGAAACTCGCTGTGATAAGCAACTCGCCGTGATAAGCAACTCGCCGTGATAAGCAACTCGCCGATAAGAAAATAAGCAAATCGCCTTTGACCTGGTCAACTCGCCGGCTTACCCTTTTTCTTAAAAATCCGATATGTCCTATCTTTTGTCAAACCACCGCGCTAGAAAAACATTTAATATTAAACCTCCATCAATAAAAACATACATCGAATACTCAGCCAAAAATAAGCCCTAAATAACCTTATTAACCACGCCAACAAAGTCAAAAATTATCAAATACTACAGCACTCACCTTATTACCTAATCATGTTCTATAACATCTATTCTTTCTTCGCGGATCATCAAGAAAGAAGCAAACCGTCCACGAAAGAACACAAACACTACGATAAAGCTTATAACTCGACACTTGAGGCTTGAGTTTCATTGGAATGGCAACAATACTATCATGACTCTTAACATGATATAAATACACGAAGCGAACTCCAAGATTAAACCAACGCGAATAAGCTCAAAATAGAGCTTGAGGCCGTGGGCTTATTTTCTTCAAAAATAAGTACGAATTTGATCTAGTTTAACCCTAGAATCAACCACAAATTCCACGACGTAGCTCTGATGCCAATTGTAGGTTCCCTTATTCACAAAGAAGCAAACATGGTATAGATCTAGAGAGATCTAGAGATGGAAAGTTAGAGGAGATGAATTGTTGAAGAGGAGAAACTAATAAAAACACACTTAAGAGTGTGTGTAAAATCTTGACATAAGATGCTTACCTCTTCCAAAGTTGAAGAGGAATTTTTATAGTTCTTACAATACAACCGGGTATTAGTACCCGAGTTCCAATACCGAAAGTCATACGTTTCACCTAAAAAACTTACGAGCTATATTTAACAGTAAAAATACATGGGTGACCGAAGTCTTTTTCTAATATCAAACATGATGTTCTTGGAAGATGTTGAACAAGGGCTCTTGTTAACTGTTAGTGATTTTTGATCAAGATTACACAAAGACAAAACTCGACCAAGGAGGCTCAAAATCTAAAGGTTACTCGAACCCTGCATCCATATTTCGTTATGTCTTAAAGTGTTTGTTTTGTTTGCAAGGTATTTTATTGAATATACTTGAATGATTCATAATGTGTCTTTGAGGTGTCTGTTGGGTGTCTTTTACTTATGAAGTTATGTGTTATCTCTAACGGGTCAAATTAGAAAAAGTAGCTCAAAAGGAAACATGTTAAACGGGGCCAAGTGTATTTTGAAAGTATTTAATCTTTTAAATCGTTCTATTAAAGTTATAAGTTAGATTTGAAATAGAGTAACTTTTGTTATCATCTTTGACGCACTATTTGTTTACTCTGTTTGATTAACACTCAAATTTTTGGGCAAAAAAATATCAAGGATCTACCTAGCCCAACGTGCAAAAAATATCCGTTTTGACATGTTCCCCAACTCGCTTGACCTACCCATTCTGCCACCTTTAAAGTGTGTTAATCATTTCTGACATGTTTCCCAACTCGCTTGACCTACCCATTCTGCCACCGTTACGTGCAAAAAATATTCGTTTTGACATGTTCCCCAACAAGCTCAAATCCCTTACCCGAACCTGCACCGGCACTAATGCTATCAGCTGCTAATTTATTGGCATATGAACGCCAGTTAGCAATGAGCAAGATGGTAGGAGTCCATGCTGCTCTCATGCACCCTCAAACACAGCTTCCTCTTAAACAAACTACGGGAATGAGTAGTATTGAAGCAAGCCAGTCTATATATGATGGTGGATTTCATAACATTGCTACATCCCAAAAACTCATGTACTATTACCGAGTTATATTTATGTGGCGTTAACCTTTATTTCGGCCTTCTGATGTGCCTTCGCAGATATCGTCTTGAGCTTTTTGTTTTGAGTTTTAGGAGGCTTTGTGTTGTGTTTTTCTTGTTTTTACCTTTTTATCTCCCATCTGAGTATCGCTCATCTCTTGATTGGGGAGATTGTTGTTCTATTTCTATAACATGCGCTATATGTTGATAACACACACGGTACAACGCCATGCTGGCATATTAACCAATTATGGTGTGTTTATTTCTAACCTTGTTCCAATACAGAGTACTCCTACTAGTTTTAAATGCAATGTGAGATCATTAAACTTTGGTTATTGTCCCATTTTCCTAAAGCATTGACGTTTAACATTAAAACCATAAAGTTTAGTAATTTATGAATACATGTAAATCAATAGAGTATTCATATCCAGGAAAATAGAATGTCCATAAAATCAATGAACTCAATGAGTGTATGTTGTGTACATGACATGTCATAATGGAAGCTGTTGACATTGCGCGTAAGCTAAAGAAATGGATTAGTCTACTTGTAATCTGATAATGTACTGATCAAAGAAGGTTGCTGCATGCACGCTCTAGATCCCCCAGTTCTGTGTAACTGTCCGCTATTGCTCGAAACACTTTCGTGTTTCCTGAATCTTCGCATGCCTTTTCTGATATAGATAGAACCATAGAATGGTACTTAACAGCTTTTATGTACTTGCCCTGCCTCTGCAAGCTGGGTTAGATCCACCAGCAAACTCATAATTTATTTAGGCTATTTTATGGTTTAAATAGTTTATGAAATATCATTGATACTATAAAAGTAGTAAACTTTCTTAGTGTAGTGATTTAGTAGGTTTTTAGATGATAACTGACTTGTTTTGTTTCCAGTCAAGTCTTTTAGCTTAACTCATTGGTGATGCATTAATACATAACCGGATCTACTTGATTTTAGGTAGTTGGGTTGTAAATCGTGACCTTGTAACGTTTATAACTGAGTTTTGACGACTCCCCATCTTCCCCTGATTAGGCACTTCTGGTAATTCGCCTTATACTACTCCAATGTGGCATGATAAATCTAAGAATTGATTACAGGTGGTGGGTTGATTGACAGGTCAAAAGATGTTTATAGTACGCAATAAATGGGGTGGGAGCAAAAAACTTTATTATTCAATTTTGGCTCTCGTACATTTAGTGTGTTTGGGTTAGTCTTGTGGGCACCAATCTGTGTAGTCTTTTAGTTTTTTTTTGTGGCAGTATTGTCCCCCTTTGGTTCAGGTACTTGTTGGACCATAGCTTTGTTGTAGGTGCCTGTTTCTTTGTATGGGTTTGGCCTCCTTTGGTTTTAATATTAATTGCCTTTCGAAAAAAAATATGAATGCAGACATATGTTATTAGACATACATAATCTAAGTTTGATCTAATACAATTTGGATGATGTATGGTCTGATTGATCCATGTTCTTTTTGGCCCACATTAAGCCCCAGTCATTTGTGGACTTTTTCATAGCCTGATATAGCTGGGCGGGGGAGACGATACTCGCTTCCAGGACATAGCCTGATAAAAGTGACTAATAAGCTATGAATTTACCCATTTATAGGTGAATGGGTCAAAAGTGCTACGTTTAGGAAGAAATATATGTTGGCCATATAAGTTTGATTGCAAATGTGCTTTGATTTCGTTACTACACATCATGTTAGTGTTCTTTCTTAATCTGTAGGTTTGGTGAAATACTGAAAATAGAAGTTAAGAGAAAGCAATGATGGAAAAAAGCTAAGAACTGTAACAATAGATCGATAGAGTGTCATCTGTTGGGATGATCTGCTCGGTCTCATGCTAGTGCTACTACCCTTTGTCCCATACGTCTTGTTTATTATTAGTTTCTCCCTTTCTTTTTCATAGAAAGATAATTTAAATGATATCCGAGGTTTTCAATATATTAGCCACAACTATATTTTTCTTTATTTGATCGCCTCTAGTCATTACATTTCTGTGATATAAAGGTTGTTACTTGACCCGACACATTTCTACAGCTAATCTCTGAATTCTTTAATATGTTTGAATGCATTGTGGCAAGTAGCTGCTAGAGTGTCTTAAATAAATAAAAAACCTCATATTTGACCTTATATTATAAGTCAAATTCCATTACTTTTGTGCATGGACTGCTTCATTTCAATATAGCATATAAGAACAAGGTCACTAAAAATTGGTGATAAACACAAAATGTAGCTAGTAACAAAAGTATTCTGTAAAATTTAAGATCTTTTTACATTCTAATCTTGTAAGGTGAACTTTGAAGATTTTGCTTTCAGCAACTAACAATCACAAAAGGGGAATCTATAAAAAATTGCACAAATTGACAGACATAATCACTTGCTCAGTCTTCCCAAAACTTGCAAATAATGTTAGTCTTCTTGGAAATCTTTTATCGGAGAATGTCAAGGATTTTAACTCGAGGGACTGTAAAATGATAGTATTTGATATCAATTTAGATGTGAATTGTGAGAAAAAAATGCATACTAGCAAAGGTTGTATTATCAAATGTTGGGAATTAGAGGCTTCTATAACTTAATGCTGCTGGTTCAAGTTTGTGATGCTGCTAAAGATTAGAGAAAACAGTCTAAGTCATTTTTAGTACTGTTAGTATAATAGTTAGTGTTACCGGTACAAAGTGTTAGTACTGTCAGTTTATTAGTACTGTTAGTTATGGAGTTAGTACTGTTAGTATAAATAGTTAATACTGCTAAAGTGATATGCATGAGATATATTAGGAATATATATGCATGATAAGTAGACGGGGGTTTGTAAGCCCTTAGGTTTCCTTATGTAAAAAGGAACCATACGACATAGATCATATAATATATCTTTATATATAACATTTTCATAGCAGTCATTAGTTAAAGCTATCAAGAGTCATATTTGTAACCCTATTCTACTATTCAGAGAGATCGTTTTATTATTGAGGCTAAAGTTCAGTAAAAAATATTTTACTGTTTAATTGTTCTTCTTAGTATATGCAAACTAGATATTCCGTTATAGTGTTTGATATCTCATCTAGTTTCTACTATATATTTGGTTTGTTATCTAACCAACATAATCTAAGCTTGTACCAAGCGAAATAAGATCTGTTAAGAAAGATCAACATCAAAGAATAGCCATCAATTTTTTCTCACAAATTGAAAACGTCGCACTTAATACTAAGGAAATACAATTGTTTGCAAATGGTCCTTAAAGAAATAGCATCGTTACCAAATGACCTTACCCAACCATATCATTGTGATGTCCAACATACTAAACTTTGAAATTAAAACAAATGGGCTCTATTTTAAACATCTACTTCCTGGATCATTGATAACAACAATGCACTTTTCATAATTGGTTCCTAGCATAACTCAACAAGGTTTTCTAGATTAAAGGACACCAATTGTGGTCACATTTTGAAATTTGCTTATGAGCTTGAGACTCTGAGGCTCGCGTAGTTTTGAATTGGTAAAGTAGCTGCAAAGCCATTGAACAACAATTGTCATATTCTGACTCTTGAAATAGTGTGTCCATCGTATTTGAACTACATAATGCTGATATTGCTGCATCTGATATGGAGAAAACCATAAACAACTTAGGTTATATAATTGAGGTATCTAGACATCAAAATTTAAGTAAAGTCGTTATTGTCTATTCGTCATCGTTTAAATTATGAAACTCTAAACCTAACAGATTAGGAGATTCAAAAAGAATTATAAAACAATACCACTGAGTCACTCCATATCTTAAAACATCGATCAATCAAAACCATTTTCATTTAAACAAGTCCTAATTATACATTATACTACGCTCAATCAAAACAAAACATCCAGTTGAATGCGTACCAGTTTTACTACAGACATGAACTAATTAAAGGAAGGCTGATATTTAACACTAGAACCATTGTTAGTAGATTTCAAAAATGGCTAACCAGAAAATATCCTCTCGCGAGTCATATGTAGTTCCGATTTCCTAAAAAGATATGTAAACATTTTGCATTTACGTAAATAAACTTCTATGAACAAACTAAACAAATCCTCATTCACGCTTAAATAAGATAGTTTATATTCAACTATGTACCAATATTCGTTCAATTATTCATCAAATTACCAAAGATAAAATTCCTAACGCACATACTAAATGAAAACAATTTCTCTAAAATATCAATCTAATCAAGGCCATGTTGGGGTTTTAACAGCTATCGACCCATTCAAATCACGAGTACGCAGCGAAAAATATATAAACACATATAGAATAGATAATTAACAAAGGATCAAGAACGTGTACCTAGAGAAGCTGCGCAGCGAGAGCAACAGTATTGAGACGCGGGGGCGGTTGAAGTAGAGGGGCCGGCTGGTGTAGGTGTGGAATGGAGCGGAGTTGTCGGGGGAAGGGATGAGCCACCGGGTGGCCGGAAGAGACAAGTAGATCAAAATGGGGGGGGGTATAGGGGATTGCAAGGGGGGCTGACGGGTTCCGGACACGAGGTGTCGGTGAGTGCGGGAGGGGGGTAGGGGATGGGGGGGCGGGTTTTCTGTTGGTTTTTGGTTGTTTTGTGGGTGGAGGCAAAATCAATGATGGTATGCTATTAGGTTTGGAGCGTAGGGGTATGGGTTGTTGAGTTAACAATATGATAACCATCTTCTTGACATTCACTAGAACGGAAAAACCTTGTGGTTTTATGTCGGTCAAACCAAAAACCAAACCGAATCTTGCGGGATTTCGGTCGATCAAACAAAGGGAGAGGTGAGAGGAAAGTATGGGATTTTTCTCTACAATGAAAATAAATAATGAATCAAGGATTCATTATATATAGGGATACAAGACTTGGCTTGCAAGTCAAGCACTCCCAATCCTTTTGGGATTACTCCACCGATCGGCCCAAACAAAAGGGAGACAAAACCAAACATTCTTTTTCCTCGTTTTCCATATATTAGTCATTCCTTTAACATTTAACGACTAATATATTTCCTGTTAAATATTTAATATATTTAACTATCGTTTATTAAATCACTAATTAATATATTAATATCATTGTTTTACTCTATTATGTGTGCGTCCACCGTAGTGCCAGAATAAATTCCCCCGACATATATTATTTTACGTGGACATAATCCAACAGCTCCACTTGGACATGTATCAAATAATATAATAACATTGGTAAGCGTATAGCAACACGCCAATGTTCTCAAAAACATATGAGTGTGGTTTCATCAAGTCACAGATAAATGATTTATGTATTTACAATCCCTTTGTTTCCGATACCGTGTTAAAAATAGATATGGATCAATATTCATTCCATTAATAAACGATACTGTTTCTCGTATATGTAATTAACCAAGATTACCAAAACTCATTGAGTCATATCTACATGGACTTTTAGGCGCGGCCACGCATACATCTAATTAACCCTACGAGGGGCCCAGTGGCATCATACTTCAACTATTGAAGGAACACATTCTTTATTGACTACAAGTGTCAAGTCACATTCTTCATAATCACATCTAAAAATAGTCCTTATTAGCTACCGTATTCAGGATAACTAGAACTAAATCAAGAAGAACAATTCACACATGCAAGACCTACTTGCATCTCAAGTTTAAGGATTTAGTAAAAAAATCACTACAATATTTACTTAATGACAGCCGATCAAAAAGTGATATTTGTTATTTAGGAAAGTCCAATATTCATCTTATGAATATTATGCAGAGTTATGTCGGACCACATCCTTTAATATCTAAAAAGGAATTATCCACCAATCACTCGGGATTTTGTCTTAGTTCAACTATAATCTCATATTTTTGTTCGACAATGAACTCATTTAGAATAATAAAAATATTATTCATGGATTAAACATGCAAATATATGACACAATTTAAATAAATATAACAAAATACCAAGTATCATTATCATTAAATAAATTGCCTTAACATCTCTTATCTAAATATTAAAACACACATATCTACATACAAACTACTAGCTAAATGAAGTCACGATGCTCCTAGCACTTGACAGTTCAATGTCTTTCCTTTTTGATAAAGCCTTCTGGTAAAAAGGATCTGCTAGATTGTCATCTGCGTGAACTTTAAGAAGTTTTATTTCGCCCAGTTTAATACCTCATATCACGAACATAATGGTATCTTCTATGGTAGTGTCTAGCGCCCTTCTGAACCCCCGGTTTGTAGGCAAAATGAAGTGCAGTTGAATTATCACATAACATCTTAATAGGTTCGTATATTGTTGGTACTATACCAAGCCCTGAAATAAACTTCCTAATCCAAATAGCTTCCATCACACCTTCCGATGCAACTGTGTATTCAGCTTCTGTAGCGAACATTGCAGTAGTACTTTGCTTGGAGCTCTTCCAGTCTACTGCGCCTCCATTCAAAACGAAGACGTGTCCTGTCTGAGATTTTATATCATCTCTATCAGTCTCAAATCCAGCATCGCAATAGCAATCAACTCAAAGTTCAGCTTCAAGATTTCCACCATAAACCAGGAACATATCTTTAGTATTTCTTAAATACTTAAGTATAGTTTTCACAGCAGTCCAATGAAGTTCATCAGGATTCTGTTGAAAATGGATCAGGTCTAGTGCATCATACCGCATACATAATGGATCCTACTGTTAAAGCATAAGGATCATTTTGCATACGCTTCACCTCTTCAGGTGTTGAAGCACCTTGTGTTTTATTTAAGTCAAGTTTTTCTTGCATGTGGATATAACCGCGTTTGGAAGTATCCATCTTAAATCTTTTCAAGATTTTATCCATGTAAGCACTTTGACTTAGTCTAATTAATCGCTTCAATCTATCTCGGTAGATCTTGATTCCAAGAATAAATGCTGCTTCCCCCAAATCTTTCATGGTGAAACACTTTCTAAGATATGACTTTACACTTTGTAAACTTAGAATATGATCTCCCATGATAATTATGTCATCGACATATAAGATGAGGAATGTAACATTACTCCCACTAGCCTTTTGATATACACATGGCTCATCAAGATTTTGAGCAAATCCAAACCTTTTGATTTCCTCATCAAAATCTTATTATTCCTCGCTTCTTAGAGGCTTGCTTAAGACTATAAATGAATATATGAAGCTTCTGCATTCTTTTCTGGGATTTTTAGGATTAATAAAAACCTTCAGGGAGAAAGAAGCTGTTGCCATCATATAAATATCTTCAGCAAGATAAACATTTAAAAAGGCGGTTTGGATATCCTTTGCCATAATCACATAGTCATAAATATAGGCATGAGAAACCTAATAGCTCTTAAGTCGGGTTGATAACGTTTCGTCATATTCAACCCCGTAAGGTATAAACTCCTCGCTGTATTAGGTCATTGGTACGAACATTTATATAATTCATAATTTATTTAGGGTTTTACCGCGTTTGCACAAAATCGTAATCGTTAAGACACAAATCGCGTAAACAAAAATGACCATTCAATGTAAACGGGAATTAAACGATTAAACATTTACATCAAGCAAGTGTTAAATGATTATTATGAGGATAATTATCAACTTTGTTCATCTTATTTTTATTGGTTACGTAAAATGCTTACGTTTCGCGATAAAACGCGTTTCGGCATTCCCGGAAGCACCAAAACTTAACAACGCTTAAACGAATACCCAAGATTATACCCAATACACAAAATAATAAAAATATCATCTTATTTATGTGTATGTGGCCGGAACTATGGTTGTAGATAAACGCAAGACTAATATCTTGTTCATGACATACTCTCACTAAATAACTAAGGATACGCTTATCCATGTGGGACGCAGCTTACACATTACATACACTTGCCTCTACTTGCCTTATAAATCCACCTTTGGTTCCTTGTGGGGCTTAGATATAAGCCTTAACTAGCAATATCTCACACATATCTTCATTTTCCAAAGGTGTAAAATCATCAAACTCTCCCATTTCCCTCCTCTAATGAGCCTACGGCATCAAAACACCAACCAAAACGCCAAATCCATAGTTTGATTTTTTATCATAAATCAAGCATACACACATCATATTTAAGGGTACTCTAAAGAAGGATCCAAGACTTTGGTCATAAAGCATTTGCAAGCAAGGAAGCAAGAAAAGGGAAATTAGGGTTTTATAAGGAAATTAGGGTTTCACAGTAAGTTGCTTGTGGTTTTTAATCTAAAAACAAGGGTTTAGATTGGTTATTTTATATCAATCATGTGTCATTCAAAAGGTCCCTCTTCAACCTTTATCTTTTCATTTTCATGATTTATGTGTTCATTGTCTAGCTTAGTTAAAATCACCATCTAATGATACTTTTGAATATGTAAAATGAATTTATTACTTCTATTATCAATAGTTACAGCTGAAACTAATTTGACAAGATCACTTATGGATGCCAATATAAAAGATATAATGAAAGTATAACTCTTGCACACTACTTGGTAAAGTATGAACATGTATATGAACAAATTAGGGTTTTTATGTTAACTTAGTGAAAATGGTGTAGTTAATCTTATTATCTTGGACACTCTTGAGCAAAATCATGACCAATTATGGTGACTATTTATATATTTGAAGACACATTAAGAAGATAAAATATTGTATAAAGTATTATAATAAGGGTGTTTGAATAGCGTAGATGGTACAAAAATCCAGCTTAAAACATGCCGTAATCTACAAAACTTCAACTTTCTGTTTTTCTTTCAAATTTGGACGCAACCATATTATATTTTAATAAAGATAGTACAACTCATAAGAGAGATGCCAAAATGATACAAGAACCCTCGAAAAACGATAAATAACGAGAAGATAACACTAGTTTACGAGTATAAACGACGCATAAATACTTTATAAAACAAATTTTATAAAAATTTACTATTCATAGACCGTAACTTATTACTTTGTAAACATCAATAATATGATAAAAACTTTCAATTACGAGAAGTGTATAGAAAGAATCGCTAAAAACGGAGCTATCACGAATAAGATAACGACATATACGGGTTTTTGCGTTAAAAGTTAATCTAATAAAAGTAAAGAAACACTATTCACAGCAAAATCTTGGAAACTTAAAAATGCAATATTTTGATCACTCGTCTTAATACGAAAAGCGTGGGCGGTAATAACGCGAGAAAACGACTTAAAAACGACAAAGTAATGTCATTTTGGCTAAAGGCGTATTATAATGGGTTTTTACTTTTACATAAATACTATTTTTCCCTAACGTTTAGATTGTGATATAGATAAATGAAATATATATGTATTAGTTAATCAAAGTGCTATAATTACTAGGGAATTTCATAATGAGGGCCTCTTCTAATGGCGTATTGACTGAGTTAGTTGGATTACTATTTTAAGTAATCCTAACTCTCGTTACGTCATGTCACGACCTCTTAATTATATAGCCCGAACGATACCACGGATGATAACTATATAGGATAATATATAATTGTTGTTAGACAACATACTTGAATACTAATTCGACCTATATTAACTAGGTTGCATCGGGCATTAGCGTGACTCATTTTTATTATGGGATATTTTATTACAAATTACTCACTCACGGTGAGTTTCATAGCCCCGCATGTTTTTATAATTATTGATTTTACAAGTTTTTTGGGGTGAGAAACTTATGCCATGTTTTACAAATTTGATGCAAGTGTACATTTATTATGATTATTTTGTCCCTAGTACGATAACCACTATGCCCATGAATCATGAACAGTCAATTACTGGAATGTGAGCGCGAATGATTATAGATTAGGATCTATTTTGATTGACCACTCCCTGTTCGGGGTTAGACTAGCTATCACTGAAAACGAACGTATATCATGTCGGATTTTGATGTTGCGGGTTTGAACATCATCATGGGCAATGTGGCAATTTATATTGTAATCCATTTATGTCGAGCTTCGGTGTCATGAGCTTAGGAAAACCGTAATTTACATTTTGGATGTCTGCAGCTGTTGCATTATCACGGGGAAAGTCTGCGTCCTGCTAACAATTACATAAACCTATGAAATTCAATCACCAACTTTTGTAGACGTTTTTAAAATGCATATGTTTTGTCCAGGAGATCAATTATGGCACTGGTGCAAAAAGGGATACATTGGTGGTTATAGTTTTGGATGCCTACATTAAAAGATTTAGTCGCATACATTTTGTATATCTTTATGGGCTGGAAATTATTTGTAATAATAACAAGTAAACAAATGAAACTTTGAGCTTTTGTAAACATTTTTGTTAAATCCAATGTACAAGTTTTAAAAATGACTTTTAATTGTCCGTTCAATATATATCTTGTCAAGTGATCTGAGAAAGTAAACACCCCGACTCATATTCCGCTGCGACCCAATTTGGGGGTGTAACAGATTGGTATCAAGAGCCAAGGTTATAGAGAACCAGGTCAAATGTTTTTTGCTGACTATAACCGTTTTTCAAACATTGCATTCATACAAAAGGGTTTTCAAGGGACATAGGATACACTAATTGTTGCATTAGTAGGTTAGGCTAGATGCCATGCATGATTGATATACATGATATGTTATAAATGTATATTACTATTAGAAGTCTTATATTAAATACTAATTTTAAGTTATGTTGAGATTTCAGATACGTTATGTCAGACTCGGAAGATTCCACGGTCCCACCTACTGCACACAGTATCTTAGTCATTTGAGGGATTGGTCAGACATTGGTTCACCAGAGTCGATGGACCACCCATTATACCAGAGGACCGCCATATGCCCTTACATAATGGCTGCTTATATAGGATTCCACCATCGGCCAGACATATACTGCTCCAGAGTGAGCCGTAGTCACCTCCCCCACGAGACTTTGTTACATAAGACGATGTACCTCTGAGTACATAACCAAAGGAGGATGAGATACACTTCACGGCCGAAGAGCAGCCACTACTGCTGCTGAGCCTCACTGCCACTGCGATCCTCCAGGATATATTTCCTGAGTCTGATTCTAGAGGAGGAGGCCGAATGAGGACAATAAGGGATCCCGAGGAGGATCCCTGCTGATTTACTCCTGGCTAATAGGGATGAATGATGAGGACGAGATGAGGATGAGGGAGGAGGAGGGGGATGAGCAACCCATCTCCGGCCGACTCTGTCCCACCTGTAACAACCGATGACCGCCAGGATACTATCCGGGATTGAGGCCATCCATATCACTTCCTCCTAGGGAAGAGGTCGAGAGACTTCTTGCCTTAACCACCCCACCACCATCACCACTTACTCCACTATCATCTCCATTACCACATATACCATCTCCCCCATTTCCAGCATCACCACCAGCATCTGTATTACCTGCATCACCACCTTTGCAGTTACTATCTTCTGACCACAGGACAGACAGGCCCGAGATTACACTACCACCTCAGAAGAGGTTGGGTATTGACCTTGGTCCTAGGTACGAGATTGGAGAGAGTTCAGCTGTAGCCTGCACACTGAGAGACAAAGACCGATTGGGAGGTCGTAGGGCAGACTATGGGTTTGTCGGTACTATGGATACCGAGATCAGACGACAGAGAGCCGAGGAGGTCGGCTATGGGATTAGAGATGTTTGGATAGACCCGAGAGAGGCTGTTGAGGAGGTAGCACCGATGACCCTTGAAGGGGTCAATGCTAGGGTGACTGAGCTTACTGCAGTCCAGGAGCAGGACACACAGGATATCTATGCTGTGATAGAGGATACTCAGGACAGGCAGACCCAGATATATCAGAGTGTTGAGACATCATTGTTCTGATGAAGGTCGTACCACTATCACAGTCCTGCACTACTACAAGATCAGGAGCGGAGGCTCTCTGGATTTCCCCGAACAAGGCATGGAGGACGCACCATAAGAAGGTTTAGACTATATGACACGTTCAGAGATTATGGCATTACGTTCGGTAGTGATGGGTCAGCAAGCAGTGATTTCACAGTTGCAGGCAGCTGACCGTATGAGTTAGGTTGTGACTTCAAAGATGCTACAGGCAAACCACCAGAGGCAAGTCCAGTTGACTATGACATTAAAATTGCTGAAAGGACTACAGACTCAGATGGTCGAGTTTCAGAGGCAACATGGCCCACAGAAAAGGTTCGACAGATCAAGCCTGATGCACCAGGGGAGGCTAGTAGCAGTTCCTAATTTAGTTTATGTTGTAGCTATGCTATGCGGCTATTAAGTATTATGATGTTATTGCCAGCTAGCATACAGGTATAGATCTTGTGTTTGTTAGCTACCACAGTATAGGTCTTTTGTTCAGGTATTATCTACTTGGTGTCAGCCATACTAATTGTTACGGTATATCCCAGGTCTAGTATGCTTTAGGTTTGTTCTTTTGGTCTTGTAACCTAAGTGTAGTAATCATTTTGTATCTGAACCGAACATGTATGTTTTTCCAAGTTATATATGAAATGAACGGATTACGTTATCTATGAAATCGAATTTATTATAAATTAATGTCGATTTGGTTATACCATGGTTAATTTCAATAACAGTTGTACAATTTCACTTGTGAATGTGATCTCGTTTTTATTTAATGTGTATATGTTATGTCATAGTTATGATTTTATGAAATCTAACGGGTATTATGTTTTCTTGTGATTTAAAGAAAATGGCACCAAAGAGAAGGACCACGAGGTTAAACCCAGGTGCAACACCAACACCAGTCACAGACACTCATACCACTACATCTGTCACCAATGCCCAAATTCAGGCAATGATTAACGAAGGCGTTACTGCTGCACTGGCAGCACGTGATGCAACCAGGAATGGCGATGATAGCCATACTTCAGGAACGGGTGCCAGAAGGCCTGTGCAAGTTGCTCGTGAATGCACCTACCCGGACTTCCTAAAATGCCAACCCTTGAACTTCAAGGGCACTGAGGGAGTTGTTGGACTCACTCAGTGGTTTGAAAAGATGGAGTCTGTTTACAGCATAAGCAACTGTACAGTAGCATGCCAGGTCAAATTTGCTACGTGTACCCTGCAAGGAAATGCTCTTACATGGTGGAACTCCCATGTTAAGACCACTACTCCTGAAGCTGCCCATGCAATGCCATGGAGGACACTGAAAAAGATGATGACAGACAAATACTGCCCAAGGGGCGAAATTAAGAAGCTGGAGTTTGAAATGTGGAATTTGAAGGTGAAGGGTACCGATGTGGTAACCTATAGCCAACGTTTCCAAGAACTGGCACTAATGTGCGATCGGATGTTTCCGGAAGAAATAGACCAAGTTGAGAAATATGTCGGTGGCTTGCCCGACACGATCCATGGCAGTGTGATGGCAACTAAGCCAAAAACTATGCAGGATGCCATTGAGTTCGCCACTGAACTCATGGACAAGAAGATCAACACTTGGGCTGAACGTCAGGCTGACAACAAAAGAAAGTCTGATGACACCGCCAGGAACAACCAGAATCAGCAACCAAACAAAAGACAAAACACTGGAAGAGCTTATGCCGCAGGAAATGGTGACAGGAGACCATACGAAGGGCCAAGACCTCTGTGTTCCAAATGTAACTATCACCATGATGGTCCTTGTGCTCCCAAATGCCACAAGTGCAACCGATTTGGTCATTTATCTCGTGACTGCAGGAATCCCCCAAATGTCAACACTGGGGCTAATCAGAGGGTTTGTTTTGAATGTGGTGCTCAAGGACATTTCAAGAGGGATTGTCCAAAATTAAAGAACAACAACAACCGGGGTAATTGGGTTGGAAATGCCAAGGCTCATGCAAAGGTGTATGCTGTGGGCAATGCAGAGGCAAACCCGGACAACAATGTCGTCACGGGTACGTTTCTCCTAAACAATCGATATGCATCTATTTTATTTGATACCGGTGCCGATAGGAGTTTTGTATCTACTGCATTTAGCTCTAGAATTTTTATCACTCCAACTGCATTAGATCATGATTATAATGTCGAACTAGCCGACGGGCGAATTGTTGGGTTAAACACTATTGTCCGAGGTTGTACGTTAAACTTCTTAAATCATCCTTTCAACATAGACCTAATGCCCGTAAAAATAGGTAGTTTTGTTGTGATAATTGGTATGGATTGGTTGGCAAAGTACCATGCCGTTATTGTCTTTGCGGAAAAGATCGTTCGTATTCCTTTTGGAGACGAAATTTTAATCATTTGAGGTGACGGAAGCAGCAATAAACACGGGACCCGATTAAACATCATCTCGTGTACTAAGGCTCAAGGTATTTAACGAAGGTATGTCACGTATTCTTAGCAAATATAAATATCACTGCAAACAAAGACTAAGACTTAGTCAAAAGGGAAACAAATCTGAAGATGTATTGTTGTTCAAGAATTTCCTGAAGTTTTTCCTGAGGACTTGCCGGGTATACCACCCACTCGACAAGTGGAGTTTTGAATCGATTTGGTACCTGGTTGCTACTCACCTGTTGCAGGGCCCATATAGTTAGCACGTTTAAAATGAAGGAACTAGCGGAGCAACTGCAGGAACTTACAGATAAAGGCTTCATAAGACCAAGTTCCTCACCCTGGGGAGCTCTGGTTCTGTTTGTAAAGAAGAAAGATGGGTCTTTCCGGATCGAGTATTTATTCGACCAGCTGGAAGGATCGAGTATTTATTCAAAGATCGATCTGAGGTCAGGGTATCACCAGTTGAGAGTTTGAGAAGAAGACATTCCCAAGACTGCATTCAGGACTCGATACGGTCACTATGAATTCCAAGTCATGCCTTTTGGGTTTGACTAATGCACCGGTCTGTGTTCATTGACCTTAAGAACCGGGTGTATAAACGTAATCTGGACAATTATGTAATTGTCTTCATTGATGACATTTTGATCTACTCCAAAAGTAAGAAGAACATGAGAGAACACCTTAGGCATATCTTTGAAATGATTAAGAAGGAAGAAATGTACGCACAAGTTCGTCCAAGTGTGAAAATGGATCTCCAGGGTACCAATTCCTCGGTCACGTGAATGACTGTCGAGGTTATTCACGTTGAACCCTGCCAAGATATGATCTATCACGATTGGTGAACGTCTCCTAAAACACACAACACAGACATTCGCCAATTTTTATCTGGAGCCTTGCCGGATATTATAGAAGATATCAGTCGAAGGTGTTTAAAAGATCGCCAAGTCAATGACCAAACAACCCAGAAAAGGTGTCAAGTTTGACTGAAGGCGAATAACAAGAAGCAGCTTTTCAACTGTTGAAGCAGAAGTTGTCGTGCAGTGCACCAAACTCCTGGCAATACCAAAGGAGAAGCGAATGATTTCATTCGCATACTGCTATGACCTTCAAAGAAGGGTTGGGCTGTTGTATGTTGATGCAAAGAGAAAATGTAATTCTCTAATGCAACATGTCATTTAAAAATCTTCTGAAAGAACTGATACGAGACCTCAATGATTTAGAACTTGGGGACCGTAGTGGTTTGCTCTAAAGATTTGGAGGCGCTATCTGTAATGAAACACGCAGTACACGGTGTTTACTGATCACAAAATTTTACAACACATTCTTGATCAAAAGGAATTATATAAGGGGGAGGGGATGAAGTAGTGGGGGGGGGAGCAACGTTCGCTGGTTAAGAGTGCTGATAATACGGTTGCGAAATTGTTATCACCTCCATGGAAGCGAATGTTGTTGCTGATGCTCTGAGCAGGAAGGAACGAGAACCACTAAGGGTTTGGGCCTTAGTGATGACTATTGGCTTCTTCCTAAACAAATCTTGAAAGCTCAGACTGAAGCACGAAAGCCAGAGAACATCAAGAAGGAGGATGTTAGAGGTATATTGGTTAAGAATTCAAAAGATCCAGAGAAACTTAAAACAGGAAACAGTTGGGAAACCCCAACCACGTATTGCGATGGAACTCTGAGCTATAAATGGCAGGATTTATACCCATGTTTATGCGACATAAGGACTGTGATCATTGCACGAGTCCCACAATGTCAAAATACTCTATTCATTTAGGCTCTGACAAGATGTACCAGGATATGAAGAAACTATACTGGTGGCCTAATATGAAATCCAACACGTCACCTATATGTTAGCAAAATGTTTGACCTATGCTAAGGTCAAGGCCGAACATCAGAGACCATCGGGTTTGTTATGCAGCCCGAGATACACTCAAAGAGAAGTGGGACAACATCACGATGGATTTTGACACGAAGCTTCCTAAGTATCGTCATAAGGTAATGACACTAATTGGGTGATCGGTGACCGACGTACAAAGGTCTGCCATTTTATTGCCAATTGAAAGAAAATGGATCCTATGAGATAAACTGGCAAGAATGTACCTAAAAGGAGGTAGTCATAAGCATGGATAGCGTTTAAATTATACATTGATCGTGACCCCGATCGAGCATCCAATTTCATGAAGTCACTTAAAAAGGCATTTGGTACAAGTTTGGATATAGTACCGCATATCATCCAAAAATCGACTACCAAGCAAAGAACCATCCCAACTCTCAGTAATGCTACGTGCTTGCGTAATCGACTTTGGAAATGGTTCTGGGTAAAACATTTGCCATTAGTCGAGTTTTTCCTACAAGCACAGCTTATCATGCTAACATAAAGGCAGCACCGTTGAAAGGGCACTCTTTATGGTCGACAAGTGTCGTTCACCCGAGAGATGGTCCCGTTGGACAAGTTCAAACTCACTAGATCCCGAAATAATGCAAGAAACAACTGAAGAGGATCATCCAGATCAAACAAAGGATTCAAACTGCTCTGCGCTCGACAAAGAGCTACCGACTTAAATGCGAAAACCGAATGAAGTTTTCATTTGGAGATAAAGTTATTGCTTAAGGTTTCGCCTTTGAAGGGATCGTACGTTTTAGGAAAACGGGGGGAAGTTAAACCCTAGATATGTCGGACCATTGTAAGTGTATGAAAAAGGATGGAGCCATTAGCTTATAAGCTTGCGAGCTTCTCCTCAAGAGCTCAACAAAGCCAGGACCAACAATACGTTTCATGAGTACCAACTTGAAAGAATCTGTTCGTTGCTGACGATCCATTTAGTCTGTTCCGTTGGAAGACTCCAAGTGGATGACAATGCTCCAAATCTTCTATTGACGAGCCTGTAGAAATCATTTGATCGCGAAGTTTAAACAATTGACTGTGCCAGCCGGTGTCTAATTGTCAAGGTTCGATGTAACCTACGCGCGCCCTTATTACATAGGGAACGATGAATAATCAATTCAGTAAGAAAAAATCCAACGCACCTCATCAATCACAAGACTACACTGTCGTTACGTTCCGTGACATAGCCTTGATGGACAAGGCTCATTAACGGGGAAGACCTATACACACCTCGTGTGTTTTTTAGGTCATTGTACGACATTTATAAATAACTTCACAATTTATTTTTAGGGTTTTGCGCGATTTGCTCTAAATGCGCAATCGTTAAGCTAAATCACGGCAAACTAAAAAATGATCATTCAATTTAAACAGGCATTAAACGATTACAACATTACATCAAGCACAGTGTCTAAATGATTACATTATGAGGATAATTAGTCAAATTGTTCATCTTATTTTATCTTTGGTTACTAAAATGCTTACGGTTTCGCGATAAAAATGCGTTTTGGCATAATCCCAGAAGCACCAAACCTAACTACGCTAAACGAATACCACGATTATACCACAATCACAAAATAATAATAATAACATCACATATATGAAGTATGTGGCCGAAATTTAGGAGATAAGATTCAAGTATTAACTTGTTAGCAAGACACTGTGCCCTAAATTATCTAGAATATAAAACAATATCAAGGGAACTCAATGTTCTAACACCTTACACACGCACTTGACCAATTACCCTAGGAACCTTCCTTGAGTCCTTGGTCTTAGTATATAAAAGGCCTTAGCTTAGCAATAAACACATACATAACCATATATCTAAAGTGTAAACAAACACAATCTCTCCCATTTCCATCTCCATACCCCAACGGCATCAAAACCACAACAAATCAATCCAAATCTTGATTTCATCATCATACAAGCAAACACACATCAATACTAAGGTATTTCTAAGAAAATTGAAAGTGGTTGGATCATGCTTTGGAATAGTTCTAACAAGATATTGCAAGATTAGGGGTATTGGTTGAAATTAGGGTTTTTGTCCTATAATTTCAGCCAGGGTTAGTTAAATCACCGAGGGTGTGACAATTAGTTATTCTTTTCTCTATCTCATCCACACAAGGATTTTAAAAGACTTAATCCAATTCATAACTACGATATTATGTGTTCATAATGCTCTATTTAGCTAAATCACCATTTAGGATATTTGTGAATATCTGAAAGAGGCAATCTTTTACTTTTGATCAATGTATTGTGAACTTATTTATACATGTATATAATGAAGCATATTATCGATGTTAAAATGGAATTAACACTCTGTAACACACTTGGTTAAGTTATAAAAATGAATATGTACAAATTAGCTGTTTTTCTTTTAAAAAGTTGTGATTAAAAGTGAGGTTTATGACTTGAGTTGTTCTGAGCCATGGATATAGATATGAACCTTAAAGGACTTTAATATATGTAATACATAATATATAAAGTATTGATAAAGGTAGTTGTAACTAAGGTGTTGAAAGCTTAATGGTACAAAAAACAGCTTAAAACATGCCGTAATACAAAACCTTCAAAAATTTTTGTTTTGGTTCGAATTGGAAGCATGCCATATTAGTTTTTATAAAGATAGTACATCTCATAAGGATTCCAACTGATAAGAAACTCGAAAAACGATAATAACGAAAAAAGTACACTAGTTACGAGGTTTACGACAGCACAATACATATAAACAAATTTTATAAAAAATACTACATCATGGCAGTAACTTATACTTTGTAAACATCATAACTATATAAAACTTCAATTACAAGAACGTGTACGAAAAGAATCGCTCTAAAAACGGAGCTATAGACGAATAAGAATACGACTAAAACAGGTTTTACGTTAATTAAAAGTAACAAAAACATTTTAGATATGGTTATGAACATAAAAACACTATTCATATCATAGAATCTCAAAAACAATAAAAATGTAATTTTATGATCACTCGACTTAACACGAAGCGTGTGGCGTAAGAGCAGCGCTGCGTAGAAACGACTTAAATCGACAAAGTTAAGTCCATTTTTGCTAAAGCGAATTAATAAATGTTTTTACTTTATAAATACGATTTCACTTAAACGATTAAAAGGTTGAATATAGCTATATCAAAATATATATGTTATCTAGTTATCAAAGTGCTATCTTACTAAGGGAAATTCATCAATAAGGCTTCTTCTGATGGCGTATTGACGAGTTGATGGATATTTACGATTTATAGTGTCCTAACTCCTCGTACTTCAAGTCATGACCACTTAATTATGATAGCCCGAACTAATACCACTGATGATAACTATATAGGATTATATATGGTTGTAGTTAGACAACGTACATGAATATCTCATTCAGACCTATATTAACTTGGTTGCATTCGGTCGTTAGCGTGACACGTTTTTTACTTGGGATATATTATCTATCAGATTTACTCACTCAAGTGTGAGTTCATAGCACCATGTTTTACAATTATAAATTTTACCAGTTTTTTGGGGTGAGAGAAACAATATGCATGTTTGTACAAATTGGACGCAATGTGGTACATTTTATCATAAGTATAGTTTTGCCTAAGTAGATGATACCCACTATGCCCATAGAATCATGAATCTGTCAATTACTGGAATGTGAGCAGAGCGAATGATTTAATAGATAGATCTTATTTGAGGAATTGAACCTCCCCGGATACGGGTGACTACTATCACTGCGAAATGATCGAATATAACATGTCGATTTTGGATGTTACGTTTTAAACATCATCACGGCAATAGTAGCAATATTTATATATTTTATACATTTATGTCTAGCTTCGGTGCCATGAGCTTAGGAAAACGTATTACATTTTGTGATGTCCTGCATTTGTTGCATAATCACGGGGAAAGTCTTGCGGTCCTTCATATACATTTACAAAACCTATGAAATTCACCAACTTTATGTTATGTTTTAAATGCTGTTTTCAGGAGGTCATAAGCACAGGTGCTAAGGTATAACATTTGTGGTTATATCTTTGAAGTCATGCATTATAAAGATTCTAGTCGCACTACATTTTGTTATCATGTATGGGCTAGGGAAATCTTTCTTAATAATAAACAAAGTATAGCTTCGGGTTTTGTAAACACCTACTTTAATAAAATCCAATGTATCCGTATTTAAATGACTTTATGAGGTCGTTCTTATATTATCTTGTGTTTATTGAACTGAAGAAGTAACACGCCCCGGACCCTTTATTACTGCTGCGACCCAATTGGAGGTGTTTACAATAGCACACAGTCACTCTAAGATCATCAAAAGTCTTTAATCCCAACGAAAGATGGTTAAAACAACCTCCCACAACGTACAAAACACCGCTAGAGCTTTTTCTGTCCATATAATCTCCGCACTGATACAGCGTCGGCATATAAAGCAGAGATTTCTATTCGAGTGGTCCCTTGTAGGATCCCATTAATCCTAAGTGCGTAAGTGCCTTTAATGTATCCGGAAGATACGCTTAAACCGCTTCAAGATGAGAGGTTTGGGACCTCTTGTGAAGCGTGCACAAAGGCAGGACACTAACATGAATTTACGGTCCTACTTACTACATCTGGATAGATGTAACTAACTATCATGCTCGATAACTTGGGTACTATCAACCGACTCACACTTCTACATCTTTCGTGAGTTATATCGAGGACATCTGGTTTTCATGGTTTAAGAATCTTTCTAAGCCAAATTCTTAACAGCATGTTCTTTAATATTAACTGATTAAAGAAGTATACCTCTTCTATTTGTTTTATTTGTACTCCAAAAAGAAGTTAAGTTCACCCATCATAGCTTATCCAAGAACTCGTCATAGACATGATTGTTCTAGAAAATACGATACACACGTGTCATGACAATCGAACAGAATATAATTGTAAGAGTCGCGACATATATTTTAAACACGATTAACGTAGATTTAATACTTTCTCTTAGTAAAAGGTGTGTATCTACTATCTCATTTGTACATTCTGTATAATAAGAAAAACTTTTTCAATCTATCAGTACCAAAGCTTTGGGCGTGCTATTTTAAACCATTTAAAACTTTTTTTTAGTTTACATACAATGATCCGGTTTTTCAAGTCAATGAAGCCCATTGGAGGCTGTGTCACTATACCTCTCATTGATAAACACGTTTCAGTTTACACAATTTATTACATCCATTTGGAATAAGCTTAAAATCTAACAGCACAAACCTTAATCTAATGAATTCTAATAGACTCAAGTCTAGCAACTGAGGCATAAGTTTCATCATAATCGATGCCCTCTTGTTGATTATAGCCTTTTATTTCGAAAAACAACACTATTCTCGTTTAACTTATTTCTAAACACCCACCTAGTTCCTATAATTATTCAATTCTAGGTTGGGTACTAACTCCCAAACATCATGTGTAATGAATTGATTTTAGTTTTTCTTGCATAGCGCATTATCCAACTTAATCTTAAGGCACCAATTCACATTCTTTAGATTCTATAGAGCTATTTACAAATTAAAACAAAAGAATTATTTGGTTTTGGGCTTATGACATAAGACAGATTCTTTGGTTAAGAGAGTTTCCCTCATGACATCATGGTTTCATAGATTCCTTAATATTAACTATATTCGTCAATTTTCTCTACAGTTTTCATCCTCAATGTCCATTCCTTAAGTTTTTCTTTATTAGTAAATCCTCTAATTGCTATCTACTTCATACCAAGTCCATACACATCCACCAAGGGTGATTCTATGAGAGGGTGGAGGATTTTCATCGAATGTTACGTTGAGTGATTCTTCCATTTTGATTCTATGTTTATTAAGGATGATGCAAGCTTTGCTATTTCTGTGGCGAGTAACCTAAAAAGACTACCTTCGTATGAGCTTTGGGTCAAACATTAGGGAGTAGTCTTTGGTGTTTAGGATGAATCACTTGCTTCCAAACACTCTAAAGTAATCAAGAGTAGCTTTCCTACCTCTCAAGAGTTCATAAGGTGTTTTACCTAAGATGACTCTAATTAGGATGTGGCTGAGGATATATGTTGAAGTAACTACAGCGTTACACCAAAAATTTTATAGTAACGATTGTTCATTCAACATGGTTCTACTCATTTCTTGTAGTGTCCTATTATTCCTTTCTACCACGCCATTTGATTTGTGGGGTGCGTGGAGCCGATCATTATGGTGATACATACCGTTGTATTACAAAATGTCTCCTTAAATTACACTTCATTATCTAATTCCTACCGTGATCCGTCAAATTAAGAGCATTATATAAAACAACCCCTAATTATTTTGTTAATATTATTCACTAAAGATTTCTCCCATACTCGCAAGCCTCGGTTATATATTCTTACATCAACATCATTTCCAAGTATACCTAGAAGTAGTCATCTACTATGACTCAGGTGTAGGGTTTCCTTTGTAACGCCGACTGGGGAGTGGACCAAAGAGATACATATAAGGAGTTCTAAGCCTTTAGTCGTTTGAGAACTATATTCTAGCTTTGTGACGAAGCATGAGCTAGATTTTCTAATTATTGCAAAGCGCTCAAGAACAGTGTTGATCAAGCTTAAGCTTCATAAGTTTCTAACTAATTCCTTAGAATAGCTACACGATTTACTGAGACAGCATATTAACGTGACGCTAATCCCTATGCCAACAACGTTGGACGTATCATCAATCGTTTGCAAGAACAAAATTGATCATTTGCTTATTTCCTAATTTTCGTCACGTATAAGCCTTTCTTCCTAATACCTCACTCTATACAGCCTTACCGTCCTTAGAGATTTCGCTATCAATGTTCAAAATCTACGTTGCTCTACACTTATTATAGAACATATTTTTCCATACACTTAAAAGTTAAATCATAAGTTCCTACATGATCTTACATTATCTATATTAAGCGAGTCATTCGAAATTTGTACCTTTGCCAATGAAGTTACCGCGAGATTAACTACCAAAAATAACCATACCAACCGTTGTCTCCTGTAGGTTGAGAAGAGCTTACAAGGTTACCCGTCATGTGTTAGAGCACCCACTATCCTTAATCTACTCCATCAGGGTTCCAAGTCGACTTCAGGCATATCCTATCTATATTATATAAGATCAAGCACCTCAAAATTTGTGTCTCCCTCCTACCAGGGTATCCAAGAATATCTAGCTCCACATCCCTCATCTCTTGATGGTAATTGATTGGGATGAGTCTGGACATGGGGAACCCATTTCCCATGACCATGCTCCCAAACCGGTTGGAAGTAGTTCCAATTTACAGGAAAACCATGAGGTTTGTAATTTGTCAACCAACATACCTTTTTCTGGTGTGGTCTGTCTCTTAGATACGAGAAAGCACTTGATATTGACTCTTCAGGTGGGTAAGACTAATGTCCCTCAAATATTTGGTTTATAAACCAACTCTCTTGTTTATTAAACGTTGGTTTATAAAAATTATTAACCTCATTTATCATTAGCAACATTAAATTTTAACATTATGTTTACATTATTGTGTATTTTGGTCTATGACCCAAAATGGATATTTTGAAACACAAGGAAACAGACTCTTTTAGAATCCGTTGCAACAGACAGGCGGCCCCTTGATAGCATATTAGGGGGCCGTCATGGAACTTTATGGGAGCCACCCAAAATACTTTGGGGGACCCGCCACCAGGGAACGTTTCTATATGAGATTCACACAATTTTTCGTTTCTTTAGACTTTACTAGTTGATGCTTCACTATGAGAGTTAAACCCTAAACCTAATTTAAACACTGCGAAGGATATTTTTGATTGCTTAACATTTATTGTATTTAAGCCATGCTTATTGATTTACATGGTGTGACAATTTAACTAAGTAAGAGATTGTAATTTAATTTATTGTGCTCTTATTCAAATTTATTTATGTTTCCATCATTGAAGGTCATACTTTGATGATGTATTATTGAATCTGCTACCACCCTGCCATTTGTAAGTCGTTTGCGGTATCCCTCCCTTCTTTTACATGTCGAAAGCTTCTTAAACACACTTAACTTGTACTTACATATCGATATTGTTTCCAAAGTCTCGTGCATACTCTCCACATCCAACACTTTCTTAAAGGGAACAAAGTCGTACCATTTCCCATTGTTAAGCCTCTTTTGCACCATGTAGATATCAAACACTGTCCCATACTTTCGGAACAACATCCATAGAATCACGCCTTCTCTATTCGTTCCGGGAAGTGAAACATGAACGACACATTTGTAGATCGTTTTGTCTTGGTTGTATATGTAAAAGAAGATTTACCACTGTATATCTTACTTTGACTTTTTGAGTTCTACCGTCTCTCTTATTGTCTCACTCCTTCTCATGTTTTCTCTCTCACACACTTCTTCACGTGAATTGAATCTCAAAACTTTATATTTTTCTTAATTTCCTATTTTTTCATGTTCTTCGAGCAAATATATAATTATAACAAAGTTGTGAAAAAAAATGATAAAAGAGTTTGGAGTATGAAACTTGTGATTTAACTGGGGTACATTAATCCCATCATACACATTTAAAAGCCTTTAAAATCCTTTAATAGCCAAAACTTGTAACAACCCAAAACATGTAACAACCAATTAAATGGTAAAGTTGTAACGGCCCATATACGTTTTTTAATACAGTCAACTTGTAACTGCTAACATTGATATTGTCACCAGTTTAGTTAAATTGTAACTGCTGCATTCATGTGGTCCATTTGTAACGGTCCATTAAACATCATTTAAGTGTAAACCACAAACTCAAATACGAGTATAAAAACCTAACACACTAACAAAATTCATTACACCATTTTCATCTCTCTATTTTATCTCTCTTAAAAACACAAACACCTTTCTCTTTCTTTCTTCAAACCACCAAATTCCGCCGTCTCACATATCAGATTTTGCCGCCACTACCGTTTAGTTCTGCCGCCACCTTTGCCAACATCATGTGTCGTCAGCCGCTACCGCCGCCATTGTCTCCGCCGTCTGCCAAGCTAATGATCATGGCTTTGGAGGAATACGGGTACCAAAGCAGAAGAGGAATACGGGTACCAAAGAAATGGAGGTCTTCTTATTTCGGTGACGTCATTTTTTTAAAAAGGTGATGAAGGTTTTGGAGATGAATGAAGAGGGTTTAAGATGTTTGATTTGGATGATTTTGTTAAAATGTTTGATGACATCATGGTTAATTGTTGCAAGGATGATTTCAAGAAATGTTGAGGGCTTACATCGTTGATGTCAAATGCTAAGGTTTGATGGATTTGGATTTTTTAGGGATAGAGTCTTATGAATTAATGATTGATCTGCAAAGCATCCGTGATCCTGAATCTATTAACTTTTGATGAAGTGGCTGAGATTTTTAGTTAGTTTTTTTCATCATGTTATGTTAGTGATTTGGTGATTGTAGTTTTGAATTGATGATCGATGATGATGATAACCCGTTTGGGGTTTTATTTTGTCGAATTGTTAGAATTTTAATATTTGATTTGTGATTATTGGGATGTTTGGAATTGTTCAATTTACTTAACTACTACTTACGTTCTACAGTAATTTTCTTTTTCTTTTCTTTTTATTATGTAGTGATTGTTGACTGTTAAAAATAATTATTGAATTTGTCCAAGTTTATCATTTTCAAATCTTAAACAAAGAAGGAAAATTTACATGTATATCATTCTCAAAAGTTGATATTACATAAATATCCTTCTTAATTTTTTAATTACATCAACGTCTTTACCAAAAAAATTTAATTACATCGATATCCTTCTCACACTCTTAAGAAGGATATATATGTCCAAAAATCAATTTAATCATAATTATATTGATTTTAGATTATGAAACTATTATTTATCTCTTATACTGATCATGATCATATTATTCATATATATTTTTTGGCCTCGAACGACAAAAAAACGTGTTGATATAATTACAAAAGTTGGATATAAATATGAAAAAATATTGCTCATATATATTTATTTGTTCATATGCATATTTGGCCTCGATTGATGAGAAAACATGTTGATTTTTTTATGTATATGAGAATTTAAAATTTTGAGAAGGATATTGATGTAATTTCAAAAGTGTGGGAATGATATTGATGTAATTATAAAAGTTTGGGAAGGATATTGATGTAATTATAAAAGTTAATGAAGGATAATGACGTAATTAAAAAATTGAGAAGGATATTGATGTAATATTGAACTTTTGTAAGGATATAGATGTAAATACCCCAATCTTAAAAAGAACCTAATTTTTGTATTAGAACAAAGGGAATCATATAGAAACAACTGATTGTGATGAGTTAAAGTAGGAGATGCCACTTTAAAGTAATGATTTGGGACCAATGTGATGTTTCGTCAAGTTAGTTTAGTGTTGAAAGCGAAATGACTAATAACGCTTTACAACTTTACACTTAACTTTGGTTCTTTTGACTTTCGTTCCTTAACTAACTAAGATATAGACACAAACATTGGTAGAATTAAATCAAATTCGGGTGGTTTTCTGTATAACCTAACTAATTTTTTGTCGTTACCGGTAGACAAACTGTTGTGCGTTTTTATTTTCCTTACAAAAATGTATAGATTTCAATTTTCATGTCTTTTTTATCTATTCTACCTATAAATATACGTGTCTCATAACATTTCTATAAAAGAAAACAATTTTTTTTGAAAAAGTAGTTTTTTTTTTAATTTGTTTTTTCATTTAAAGGCATGAAGGTCCGAGATAACGAGATTACATATTTCTAATTTTTATCAAACTCTAGTTTCGGCCCATTTTTGGTTTGGGCTTTCATACAAAGTTTGAGCTGTGTACGCAAGGTTTGTAAATTTGTTTGCTCGGTTTCAAAGCTAGCTGCATCCAATGTTTTGAAAACCGGGTCAATAATCGACCCGGTCGAGTCACCGGGTCACCGGGTTACCGGTTCAATCGGTTGGCCCGCCGGGTCAACCCGGTTTTTAAAAAAAATAAAAAAATAATAATATTTTCAATAATACAAAAAATTATATATATAAATTATAAATATACCTTATATTTAGCCTAAAAACGATTTACTACCAAATATAACATGTAACAAATAAGTTGCAAAATATATATAAAAAACTTGTTTTATTCATAAAAATAATAAAAAAAACCAAAACCCGGCCGGGTAACCGGGTCCCATATACAAACCTATTTATACGAGAACGGGTGTGACCCGGGGTCACCTTAAACCCGGCGGGTCAAACCGGGTTTCGATAATATAAAACCCGGTTTAATTTGACCCGTTTGTACGACCGGACCCGGTTCAACCGGTTGACCCGGCCGGGTCGAACCGGGTCCAACGCTTTTGAACGCGTTATAACCCGGTGACCAGGTGGGTGGTGACTCGACCGGGTCTGAATTTATTGACCCCGGTGTTTTCAAAAACATTGGAGGCAGCACTTGAAACGAGCAATCTAATTTTACAAAACCTTGCCGTACACAGCTCAAACTTTGTTTGAAAGCCCAAACCAAAAATGGGCGAAACTAGAGTTTGATAAGACATTGAAATATGTTAATCTCGTTATCTCGGACCTTCATGGCTTTATATGAAAAAACAAATTGAAAAAAAAAAACTACTTTTTCAAAAAAAATTGTTTTCTTTTATAGAAATGTTATGAGACACGTATATTTATAGGTAGAATAGATAAGAAAAGACATGAAAATTGAAATCTATACATTTTTGTTAAGGAAAATAAAAACGCACAACAGTTTTGTTACGGTTAATAACCGACCAAAAAATTAGTTAGGTTTATACAGAAAAACACCCGAGAACGAATTTGATTTTAATTTTCTACCACTGTTTGTGATCTATATCTTAGGTTAGTTTATGGAACGAAAGTCAAAAGAACCAAAGTTAATTGTAAAGCGTTATTAGTCATTTCGCTTTCAACACTAAACTAACTTGACCATCACATTGGTCCCAAATCATTACTTTTAGTGCATCTCCTACTTTAACTCATCACATCATTGGTTCTATATATTCCCTTTGTTCTAATACAAAAATTTTGGTTCCTTTTTCAAGATTGGGGTATTTACATCAGATATCCTTACAATAGGTCCATATTACATCAATTATCACATTCTCAATTTTGTAATTTACGTCATTATCCTTATTAACTTTATAATTACATCATATATCCTTCTCTAATTTTTAATCTTACATCATATCCTCCCACACTTTTGTAATTTACATCAATATCCTTCCCAAAATTTTAACTTATCATGTACATAAAATAAATCAACATGTTTTTCTTCTTCATCGAAGCCAAATTATATTAATGAACAAATAAATATATTCATGTGCACATTTTTTCATATTTATATCAAAACTTTTGTAATTATATCAACACGTTTTTTTATCGTTCGAGGCCAAAAAGTATATATGAATAATATGATCATGATCAATATAAAAGATAAATAAAAGTTTAAAATCTAAAATTAATATAATTATTATTTAATTGATTTTTGAACATATATATCTTTCTTAAAAGTGTGAGAATGATATTGATGTAATTAATTTTTTTGATAAGGACGTTGATGTAATTAAAAAATTAGAAAGAATATTTATGTAATATCAACTTTTGAGAAGGATATACATGTAAATATCCTTTTAAGATAAATTATTGCACGTAAACCATTCAACCCCATATTAGGTTTACTTTTTTATTAGTTGAATCTATATGTTATTTATATTTCACATAGATTGCATTCGATTATGTTTAACTTCGGTTACAGTATTCAGTATTCAATATGATAAATCTTTAGAAAGGTTTTATGAATTTTCCACATCGAGCCACAATTTTAATTTATAAACCTTCTGCCCTATAAACTGATTTTGAGATCAGTTAAAACCATGGATGTTAATGATTCGAGCTGAGTCGAGTTTTGGCCTAAATGAGCAAACCTCGTTTATTAACTACGCGGCTCGAGCTCGAATAAACTTTTATAAATTGGCTCAAGCACGAACTCAAATATTTTTATTGTTGTTCGAGCTCGAGCTCGAAGCTCGTTTAAATTTTTAACTTGTTTTTAAATCTTGCGATAAACTAACTCAAGCTCGTATAACAGATCAAACAATATAGGCTCGTTTATTAACTCACACAGGATCTTGAGCTAGGATAAGCTCATTTCAATTACAAAAACTTTGGTTCTAATGCTCAATTTCAAGATTTAAGAAGCTATAATAATCACTTGTTTGCATTTCTAAGCACAAAAGTTTATTATAATCGTTAATATTATTTTTATAATTTAAGTAGATGTAGTACCCTTTTTTTTAATTTTAAGTAGATGTAGTACCATTTATGAAAAAACATGGGTCTTTATTTTATAGTGTTTATCTCACTTTATTTTTATTATCATTTTCAATGTGAAATACTTTTCATTTATATTTTTTGATTAGCCAATATACAACTATTACATAAAATTTATAAAACATAAGTTTAAACTAAAAAATAAAGTTAACACACTTGATCTAATAATAGAAATGAAGAAAATGTGGAGCTCAAATAATAGTATAAAATGATTGATTAAGATTTATAGGAAACTCAAAATTAATATACTTGTATCATCTATAATTCCTTAGTATATATTTACCTTTCTATAAATGATTTACTAATGAGTATAGCCAAGTATATAATTTTGTGAGCTTAATTCATGAAACTGATCGAACAAATTTTTATTAATGCAAGCTCGAGTCAAGATCATTAAAGTATTTAATGAGCTCAGTAAATTTTGAATTATTTGAGTCGTTAACAAAAACCAGTTTTGTGTATGTATATGTGTACTTGTGTATCTTCATGTGTCTCTTGTAAATGTATGTGTGTATCATATGTAAGAATGTATTTATATGTTTGTCTGTTTAAATGCTCATTCGAAGAGACATGTATGTGTATATGCGTTATACATGTTTGTATTACATGTATTGAAATATAATCAAATAAACATTATTATAAATCTATAAAACAACTAGTTAAAACATGATTTAAATACGACGTGTGAAGAGTTAGTTGTTCATAACTTAAGCTCAGAATAAGGTTTCTACAAAGATTCAGATTACCGAAACATCAATCTCTGTATTTATTCATCTAATAGATTAGAGATGATAACGTTATTTATGATCTATTGTTTAAGAACCATGAACCAATTGTGTTTAGCAACCTCACAATGAGTTTATGCATATGTAGATATCATATATGTGTCTTTATATGTAAATATTAGTCACACTAATGTATTTCATATGTGCGTCTCTATACATATTTGGCTTTCATGTGTATGTGTCCTATGTCTCTATACATATTTGAGTTTCATATGTCATATGTGATCACACATATTTAAATTTCATCATATGTTTCTTTTTATGCGTGCGTGTATGTGGGAAGGGGGGAAAGAAAATCATATAACAAGAAACCTGTTTTTTTTAACATTTATACATACATATTTTGAATTTCAAATAAAAAAACCTTGATGTAACTCCCATCATCACAGTGAACCAAAAACTAGAGGGAGTATCATTGAAATAGTTTTATGAGTCATATTTCTTATATTTAGTGATATTTATGAATGATTTTTATTCATTTATTTTATTGGATATATGAGTTGCTCAAACATCTTGGTTATTTCTGTATATAAACACTTTTTTTAAACGGCGATGTTATTTACATCACAGCAAGGAATCTCGTCAATACAAGAACAATATAAGAGTTCTTAAGCGCATATCCCACCTTGAACGAACGCTTTTCATCTGAATTTACACCATAAAAAGAACTAGAAACTAAATTATCATAATATCAGCGCCTTCCTTTTCACGGGTATCTTCTTATCAAACAGAAGCTTGTTGCGAAGTTCAACATATTACCACCACAAACCTTGTATACACCCTAAGAACGCTTTGGAGTTTGGATTGAATCCGAATAGAACCAATCAATCTCGCCATTACCTCGTAAGAATTCACATAACCGAATAGTAAATATTCCACCAAGAGGATTATCTTACGATTATCTGTCTCACTACAACGCATTTGAAAGAAAATATGGTTTGTCGATACCTACACCTGCATTACAAAATTGGGACAAACAATCAAATCCTTTACAATATTCATTCCACGACCATGTGATATTAAAACGCGTTGGCGGATGCGCGTTATATTTGACTTTCCAAGCTATGATATTCACCATTGATTGGCCGGAGTTAAACCACCTAGTCGCAAACGATAACTTCCTGAAACCGCTAATGCCCATCATCTTCCTTTCGAATTCGAGCCACCAAAAAGGACCCCATCAGTTATAACGTCCAAAAGAAACGATCTTCGCAAGGCACGAGAGTAGTCATACCGAGAAATTCAAGCCAAAGAGTTAAGTTGCATCTCTTCAATTCCACTTCTCGCTTTTTCTTCGAAATAGTTATCAAACTTGACGCTATTAATTTCGAACTAATAGTGCATTTTGTTCAACTCAAAGAGCGAACATACGTGGGAAACAGCTCTTTGATGTGGGGGGGGGGGGGGGAAACTACCGCCTCCTTACATACCAATTGTCGTACCCAGTAACCGCGTTGTTCTCCCCATTCTCCAGCTTCAATTCGGATGTAATCTGCAACAAAATTAATACCCCGGAGCCTTGTAACACCCTTACTTTGTGAAACATATCGATGTTCCAGCAGGTTCGACCTACACCAGAAATAGCTTGTTCAAATTCCGTCCTCCCCATAAATAGCCTTAATCACTTTAGTCCATAAGGAACATTTCTGAGAATAGAACCGCCAAACCCACTTGAGCATGAGACTCTATTTAAGGGCAAACAAGCTCTGATACCCTTAACCCCCTGTATCCTTCCGAAGGTTAGACCTTTTTCCACTTTACCCAAGAAGCTTTGTTACTCTTCGAATCCTGACCATTTAAAGAGAAACCGACTTCGATTAGATTCGAGATATTTTAAGAATACTCGAGGGAACCTTACAAAAATGGACATATGAAGATTGACATAGATCCTGAACACGAGATTTTAAGATGAGTGAGTCTGCCTTCTGATTGAAAGGAGTTTCATCTTCCATCTTAGAATGACGAGATAACACCTTGTCCACCACTTTCTTTCCAAGCTTGACTTCCTTGATCATAATTTCCCCTAACTTTCGTACCCTTAATAATGAATGGAGTCTTAAGGACAAGACACCCAAGTTTAGAAGCCGCATTTTTAACCATCCCATCTTCAACGTTAACACCCATAATCTTACTCTTACACATGTTAATACGAGAAGACCCGAAGCCGGAAAAAAAAAAAAATCCAAAACTCGATCAACTACACGAATCGATTCTTGTTCGGCCAAGGAAAGATTGCATCATCGCATAAACAAATGAGACAAATTCACCATGGAATAATTTTGATCCCCGTTAAACAAAACCCGCATCTACCACACGTTGAAAAGGAAATATGCAAGCTCTCCATAAATAAGAGACTGAATAAAAAAGGGGATAAAATGGATCACTTGTTTAAGACCTATAAAAATTGAACTTTCTTTCGTTTAGGAACTACCCGATGACAGAATGGACCCCCTGGTGATCTAAGACAACGTTGTATCCAAGGTCCTCCACCTCTTTACCTTCTTTATAAAACAATTTAACTAACATAAAAACTGATGTTAACAATTATATGATCAATAATCTTTTATGATAATAAAAATTTACATCATTTCAGAGTTTTCTATTAAATTAAATTCCCTATGAGAAAAAAAATAGACTAATCAGAACGCTTGATTTTGCCACATAGGTAAAATCGTGCGATTTGATTGATTAAAAAAATCAAAATTGAAACCACTTTGTTCAAATTGACAAATTTTGGTGGAAGATTGTGGAAGAAAGTTAACGGAGAGAAAAAAACCACCCATAAAAATATATGTGTCAAATTTGTGGAAAACAAATACTTTAAAAAAGGATAAGGGTAATTAATAAAACTTTAAAGATATAATTTTAAATAAATCATTAAGTACCAACCCTATACCCCCTTACTACCCAAACACTCAAAAAAAAAAACCACCCAACCCACCACCCCCCCCCCCACCACCTAAAACACAAAAACAACCCACCCCCCACACATAATAAAACCCCACCCCTCACACACAACACATCCCCCATCACAAAACCACACCCCCCCCCCAATCCCTCCTACAACAATATACACAACCACCCACTCCCCTCATCACCCCCCCCCGTCCAAGATCAACTCATGTTTTTCCAATTTATGAGATCAAGTAAGAATATCCCCCAAAAAAATTACTATTAACTACATGCCATTTATAATGACTCATTTTAATTTATTTTATAAGTTTATCACGTGCGTACACGGGTTTTAATATTAAATACGGCTAAATTATTACTTGACACATAACAATGTAATTGGTACACAGGGGCGCGTTATATTGAGAACTCATTTTATGTGCAGAACGTTACAGACAACATAGTTTAAAGCAATCTAGACATGCGTAGCCGACCTCATCACCAATTTAATCAATGGTTCTATTAAACGCATTGATAGGCATTTATGTAAAAATTGAAATTAGAAATTTGGCTGAAATGTATATATAAGGGTATAATTGGTATTAAACATAATTAAAAAAGTGTAATCGTAACTACTTCCCAAATAATGAAACAATCAATATCATTTATTTTTGAAAGTTTCAAAATGAAACAATCAATATCATTTATTACCAAAGAATGAAACAATTAATATCATTTATTTTAAGAAGTTTCAAAATAAATCGTATAATTTATTTTAGGGAGTTTCAAGAGTGTAATCTAAATCTAGATATATAATTAATACAAAATAAATCATGTCATTTATTTTAAAAAGATTTATAAAATATGTTCCAAAATAAAAAAACATACATGTTTCACAAATAAAACATACATGTTTATCTCATTATAAACCATTCATGTTTCATAATTAAAAAGAGCAAATATGTTCTAAAATGAAAAAAACATACATGTTTTTAATAAAACATACATGTTTCATAAAAAAACATACATGTATCTAAATTAAAGTACATACATGTTTAAAAAAAAAAATACTTTTTAATAATTGAAACCATTATTAAAAAACATAATAAATCGTGTCATTTATTATCAATGAATAAATGGTATAATTTATTATCAGATAATAAATCACATAATTTATTTTAAGGAGTACAATCAATACAAAATAAATATGGAAATACAATCAACATCATTAATTATGAAAGAATAAACGGTATCTTTTATTTTAGGGAGTTACAATCAATACAATCAATATCATTAATTATCGTGTCATTCATTATAGGGAGTTTCAAATTTGAAAAAAAACTATGTTTATCTAAAATACCCAAAATATCCCTAGATAATAAATTGAATTAAATAAATAGAAAACAATTTATTAAATTCTCATTGGTCTAGAATAGTTCTGTAAAGTTTTTTGCACCTAATATGGGTTCTCAATTAAACTTTCATGGCTATAACCATTTTTTGTTTAACATGGTAGGAAACATTTATTATAACTCTTACAATTATTAAATTAAGAGATTCCCGCATTCACAATTACTGAAATAATGGTAAACAAAACCTTCAATATGTAAATACAAAAAAATAACAACACTTGCAAAATTAACACTCAATTAAAATTTAATATCTAAACCTCATGCGTGCACGTGTATTAAAATTAATGTGCAAATACAAAAAAATAACACTTACCAAATTGACACTTAATTAAAATTTAATGTCTAAACCCCGTGCATGCACGGGTATTAAAACTAATATATATAAGTAACAATTTATTTGACAACTATAACTAAATTTAATTAAGTTAACTTATTCATATTACATAAAAATCTAAGTAATGCTGTAAGCTTGAATGATAATTAAAAGATAATAAGATTTCATTTGACGTCACAACAGATGAGCTCTCAAATACTATACTAATACTAAGTAATACAAATACTAATATCAAACTGATACAAATAAGTCGATTAACTGAAAATACATTATTTGAACAAGTTATGCCTTTCAGCCTTTGCATCAATAATATTTTGTTGAAGTATAATTCTTATTAATTATAAATTCCATTTTCAATCCTCAAATATGTTGCTAACTATGTTTGGCAAAGTTCCATGACCTGATTTGACTTAAATATAGTTACTATAGAAGGAATCATATTATTTTTTAAACTTTGGATACAATACTGAACAAAGAATCATTAATTACAAGGTGTTAATGGATTGCATGTAGAAGCAAAAAAAGAAACTAGTTATGAACAGAATAACCTACGCCAAGACTGTGTCCTGGTGCAGTTGGTCTAAAATCGTCTGTCTTTTCCATCTTACTCGTTACCACTTCTGCTTTTGACGCCACATGAGACTTGATCTTCTCTGCTTTTCGCAAACTCTTTCTGGACTTCAAATGCCTCCCTTCAACACAATCAAGTTCACTAGCAAGCTGTTGGATTATGTAGTAGTTGGACTAGCACCTATACGACTAGAAATGTGTGAGCCTTATTGGGGGCACACACGTAAGACACGAAGAGTACGTTTATTATGTAATTAATATATATACTTGTTATATATTTATTAATTATATAATATGTTTCACGGAAATACTATTTAACGATAATTAGTTTAAACCGTTAGACGGGGTTATAACAAATAATGAATGTTTAAATAAATAGAAGGGTTTTAAAAATGTCCTAAATGGAAACCCTTGGCCTCTTCATCCCCTAAGTGGCAGATTTTGGTAAAGGGGATTTGTGGTGGTATATTATTGTCCCCTACCCTTCCCCCCCCTCTGATATGATGAGTATTTTGGATAGATGGAAGTGTTTGTGCATAAGCTTAAAACTTGAATTTTATCTTCAAAGTTTGTAAAGTTTATCATACAACTAGTTACAAGGTGCTATAAAAACACCTTCTTCTCCTCTCTTTTCCACCAAACCAATACACACACAAAAAATATGACCGAACTTTTATATGCCTTTCTTTTCTCCTGGTGTTGACAAACAGAAGTATAATTTCATTTTTTCTTGCATTTTTTATATTAGATTAAGGTTAAGCATTTTTTGATTCTATGCATGCGTTAATTTTATATAGAATTGAAATTCCTCTTTTATTGTAATACCTATTCAACGTATCCCTATAAGGGTTTTGAATCGGTTTGTTCTTGGAATTCGGTTCAACCCAAATCAATAGAACCGTAATTACGGTTTTGTGGTCTTCGGTTATAAACAACAACATGGGTTTGTTAGTGATTGTTTGATCCAAGAAATGATGTAACAATAGTTGTTTGAGACGTGAAGCAACGACTAGCATCGTGACGTGCTTGTTCGACGTGTTGTGTGAGCAACTGTAGAGGTGGAAATTTATCCACTAGTTTCAAAAGGGTTCTAGTTCTTGGTTTCTTACATTTGCAGTTGATTTCAAGGGTATGTTTTCTATTTACTTTTCATGTTCCTTATTGTGTTTTATGTATGTTAATTGTCTATGCTAAACTAGATCTATCCGCTGCGTACTCGTAAGAGTTAATGGTTAACTTGATTGTTAAATTCCAACAGTGGCATCACGAGTCAACTAGTTTAGTAAATTATGTATTACATACGATTTAAACACGCTAGGGCTGCATGAAACCTTGATATATTGTTTTATTTATTGTTTTATTAGAAAATTATGGAAACTATATGCAATACTTTCCATAAATAATGAATAAACATCTAGAATCAACACAAATGTAAAATTGATAAAAAGATTAGATCAAAATTAAATGTTAATTAAGCTGCCATGATGATCTATTCTTGTTTTATCTCGGCCTTAAGACTCACGCAATCATACTATATGATGATTTGTGACGATCTAGGTACTTTAGCAGAAATAAATTGTGAGAGTCTTTTGGTTCTCCAATTGGAGAAGACTCTTTTGAGAACTCGAGGCATTATATGATTTATTGCTTTCATTATAAGAGTTTCTCTTTAATTTTAATCCAATTTTAGTCTGCTTTGATTGCTTATATATGATATGCCATGTGATGATCAATATTTACAAAATAAGACTTTATGAAACTCTTGAAAACCGACTTACACTTATAGAGAAACATGGATTAAACATGTCTAATATTACAAACATAATTATACTCCTTGTGATCAGTTATGTGTTATTTGCGAAACCGGGGTTTTTGGACAAATTTAATACGGACATTAAACTATGAATTTAATTTTTGTTAATTTAGTTTTTTTGTGCGCAATATGAGGTTAAATTGATCTTTTTCTTTTTCTACCGCCTCCACTACATGCTTCGGCATATGAGGGATTATTGGAAGTTACTTGTGTCTCGGACATAAGTAAAAATACAATATAGGGTTTGATCAATTTGTAATCCCACCATATTGGCAACAATAAAACTAATGTTAAAACATATTGGTGTGTTTAACATACAATAACATCATTAGTAATGGATAGTACGGCTCCACCACATTGTTGAGACAACGATAAGAGAAGTTTAAGGCGGGGTGTTAGCTTCGACACCCCATAATGATAGTTCAGGTTTTTAATAAGCTTCGCGCGGACCTGTTTCGCCACGGTTCTTTGTTGCGTCCAAAATGGAGGATACTCGAGAACATTTGTCAAAATGTTGTCCGATTACCAAAAAGGTTAACAAAAATGTTTCGTATACTTGTGCTACAAGTGTTTTGCTTGCTTCTGTGGTCAACGAGTTTCGTCTCTTATGTTTGGAAATTGTTGGTGGGTACTGTGATACCGCTTTATGTATATATGTTATATGTGCTATGCCTAGGCCTTTGAATTCGTGCAGTGGGTTGGGCGCTCGTTCGGGTCAGGACCTCTGGGCCTTTCCAACCCATGGTAAAAAATTTCCAGTGGTCAGACCTTATGTCAATTTTTGCACGTTCTTTTTTGGTCGACTTAAATCGAGTTACCTGGTCAGACCTCGGACCCGAGGCATAAGATGAGACAAAACATGTACATGACATTACTATATGAGTTACTAAAGTCATGTGTCTCATAAAAACTAAGGTTGCATTTTACAAAACAATTAACGCACACCGCTTTTAATCTTGCCCCTTACTTGTTTACACGTGGGTTCAGACCTTCTGTAATTATAGTAGGAGGGGTCAAGTGGGATTTTGTCGTATTAGTAATTTAAATTTGGGTAGTTAACTCTTTTAAGAATTTAATTATCAAAAATACTAAATAGAACTTTCTATGTTTCTTGGTGAATTGTGTTATTGCACACATAATTGTAAACGAAAGTTGGTTTTCTTGTATAAGACAGAATTGATGCTTCTTTTTCCTAGTAAGAAGAGTGAGACTTACTCCTATCTCTTCTAATTGGTTGACAAGAATACGATAGGGTTATAATTGAATTTATCAATTATATTTAAACTCACTTTCATTTTAGTGACAGAACACGATGTATGAGTTTAAACGAAATGAGTTAAGATAAATGCTAGCGGTCTTCTAGGTAAATTGTCTTGACTCAATTAATTTCTCTATAGTGCCAGACACCATTGTGGTATGGACACACAGATTATGGAGGGAAATGCATGCTAAAATTCAAGTTAATGAAATACATGATGGCTAGTCATCATCTAATAAGTAGAACTTCATATAATTGCGTATATACCTAAGTACAATTGCTACTTGTACGGCCAATTCAAAAGAGTAGGAAAGTAAATAAATCGCTATTTGTTTTCTACTGGTGATGTAACACTTACAATGTTGACAAATCCAGTGGGAGTTTGCGTTCTTTATATGACAATTACTTATGTGGGTTGTAAATTTCAAGTGGGAGCTGCAAGATTCATTTCCTTGTAGCTTGCCCATAAATATTTCTAGCTTGCTTTGAAATAATATATTACTTTCCGAATATGAACAACCATTGTCTAAAGGAAGATTGCATTTTATTTTATAGGATAACTACTTGTTGCTTTCCTAAAACGTTATCTATAGACATAAATAATACAGTTTCCTTAATCAACATTATGGTTAGAAATCTACTATAATATCTATGACACTATAAAATTGTTTATCAATCGAAAACGCCTGTCGTATGGTTCGTCTACGTTAGATAATGTTGTCCCGTACACAAGTGGGAGAAATCCTAAGTGTGTGCAAGGAACAACATATAACAATATGATTATTGGTTTCTCTTGACCGCAAAATAAGAAAACTAATAAATCTACTAGGACTTAAACACACAAGATGTTTGTTGCCCTTATTACATTTAATGTGTCAAGATTGATTTTATAAAGCTACTTCCAGTACATTGACTAAATGTTTTTAGTCAAAATTAATTATGGTTTAATTATATTATCATGATTATGATGTTTGAAATTAACTTGAAATTTTCATTGAACTCAAGTGGAGTTCTGCGTTCATGCATTACTTAGTTAGAATAATTATGTTTACTTGTTAAGAGTTAATTTATAAAGTCCCTTAAATTAAATCAATGACTGCTAACAAAAGTAAGTAGTTAAATTGTTTGTGTCTTTTGTTAACACATTAACATGATATCCTTGGAATTATGTCGGAGACTTGTAACGTATAACTTGACATTTTTATTTTCTTGAATCACAATGGAACATAGAGTTAACATTATTGGTCCTTGAATTATCTCAAAGATCAAAACGTAATTAAATTTTGAATTTGTTCAGTTTCTTGATGAAACACATCTTTAAGATTAGAAATAGAGTTATTGTATCTATTCAAAGATATATTACGTCCTTTATAGCATCGCACTTGGTTCTTAAAATACTTTGTATTCATTTGCTCGACCCAATTTACAGAAGTATTTGATCCTATAGATAATTACGGTTATCTAAGGAATTCTGATGGAGTTTCACAATTCCAATACTCATAGAATACCACACTATTATGGTATGTCTAATGTGTTGAAACAAACTATATTCATATTGTTTGATTTCTGATAACTTTAATTGCTCTACCTCTAAAATCGATCAAGGTTAGAAATTTGCGTGTGTCATGGATACACTCAATATAGTTTCAACCTAGAAGGTATTCAAGACATTATCTATTTATGGATTGGGATGAATCCCATTATGTCTTGATTAAAGTTCTGAAATTTGTTAATATCTTATGAAGCATATTATTAACAAGCTAGAGATGAGAACTGTAAAATGTATTTTGTTGTCCCAATTAAGAACAATTTATTGTTGCTTAAATACTTAGTATTTAGAGAAGTATCTCTTCTTACAAAAGTAAGTGGGAGCATCTATAGATCTTGAAGATATTCAAGAACAAAATACATAACCTTCTGAATTCACTTGTTGATGTCATACTAAGGTTAAACATGGAAATGTCAAACCAAAGTATAATGTAACTCTCATTCATAAATCCGTAAGGATGCCTCATCAATGGAGTGATATTTTTATATCAATGCTGAGGAGTATAAGTTAGAGGGTCATAGTAAACCTGCTAACAAATAAGATGAATTATCACATCTTGAATCTGATAAATATCTTAGAACTATGAATGAAAAGATGCAGTCCTTAAAAAGGCAATCGAAGTTTTAAGCTTGATTGCTCTTTCCTTAAAAGGCAATCAATGTTTTAAGCTTGATTGATCTTTTACCAAACAGTTAAACTAAAAGGTGAGAATGAGTTTCTTTTGAAGAAAGGCTCATAAGGACAAAATTGTATACATATTAATGCCTGACTGATGACAAGAGTTTTTAATCTTACTCAAGCAATTGACTATGATTAAATCTTTCTTTTTTACACGCATTAATTATATAAAGATAACTAATTGTCATACAGGTTTTCTTGAATCTGACATATGGCGAATTAAGGATCATAACTCTTTTCATTATGATTACCTTTTGCGAGGACGATGTGTAATCAAAAGGTTACGAGTTTTAAATAATCTTTATAAAGTATACAAGATAAGAGAATCCAAGTGTGGATTAGATCATGCATCTAGGAGCTGAGATCTTAAGTTTAATCACAATATGGTTTCTGATTAAATTAAGATAACTCCCGAGTACACCTGACAACACTATGCCTTATATAATTCGTAACTATGCCTTATATAACTCCTAAGTACACCTGACAACACTATGCTTTATATAATTCGTAACTAGTTAAAGTAGGATTTCATCTTTTATGATAAATCTACTAACTATATATGCTCAGCTAAGAGCATTGTTGTATTACACATTAAAGAATGAGAATACTTTACATTTTACAAAACTGTAAAGATGACTGTCTGAGATAGGTATGTTGTTAACTTCAAAATACCCTATAAAAGGTACTATTACCTTGTCCATACTATGACTCTTGCAATAGTATGCACGTGAACAATAAGACACT
>BQNB010024406.1:0-60748 GCA_026074375.1 Tanacetum coccineum | reverse complement strand
ACCTACAAATTATTGCCAACGTATTACCCTTGTCATCACTTTCCAAAGTTCATGTCTCAGACAGTAGCACCTGTCCGTCTAAAAGGGAGCTTCTAGGCTCGCAATCATATTTGCGTATGTGACTAGTGAAACTATCTACTAGGTAGCTCGAATAAATTCTATATGGAGTCTTCAGAGTTAAAAGTGATAGACAAGAAGGATCTGATTGGGCTAGATTTCGAGAGGCACTTTTGTGCTCACTAGCATAAGCTCTTAATAATTTACCGGGGTTGTTTTCCCCTTTACCAAAAAAAAAGCATAAGCTCTTACTAGTGGTATGCATATCAACAATTAAGTGTTCGCATTACGTTTAGTGAGTTTATGAGTTTCAATAGTTCAAACATTAGAAAAGCCATCGGGTAAATAATTTGGTATTCATGTTAGATAAATGTTGGATGATTATGAACCATGTACATTCAACCAAAAATTTGATTATCGCTTCTTTACTGCATTATTTCAGGAAATTCTGGAGGGAGTAACAAACATTGATTTGGTAATTAACCTAAAACTCAGAGAAGAGGCATTGCTTGCAAAATGCCTTGGGAGAAGGACTTGCAGCCAATGTGGTGGAAATTACAATGTAGCTTGCATTGACTTTAAAGCTGACGATAAAAACCCTGCAATGTACATGCCTCCACTTCTTCCACCTGAAGAGTGTGCATCAAAACTTATTACACGCTCAGATGATACCGAACAAGTCGTGAAAGAGCGTCTTCGTATCTACAATGAGAAGGTATACTTTCACCTTCGTGGTAATATGTCAAAATATCGCTTGATTTGAAATTTTACTTTGAAGTAGTATTGTTTATCATGAGGATGATCTTCTTCCTCGCCATTGTTGAGCTGTTATGATGTGCGCATAATTTTTACCAGAGGCATTTTCCTCCGTAATCATAATGTTTAAGAGTAGAAAGATCCAATAGATGTTCATAGGTATATGGGAATGCACGAGACTACGAGTATATATCCTCGTAGGTTTTCGTGGCTCCCTTCTAGGTAGTTCAGGGTTGCATGCTTTGGCTTCTAGACATTTTCAAGACTTTTAGTATTATTAGTAGTAGAGGTGTGAATATGGATGGGTCTGGTGGGTTCAGTAATGGGTCAAAACAGGTTGCAGGTCTGAAGAATAGTACGAGTATAAACACAAGTATGCTGATAGCCTGAACAATAGTAGTAGTTCCTATAAGGCTCTAAACCGTTCTCTGGAGATGGTAAAATGAGTGGGTTTGGTAGTGGATCAAAACATAGTACAGGTCGAAATGAGTCAAGTTGTGACAACTTCTGACCTGTTTGACCCCTTCTATATTTTAGGTATATCATTAATTTCACTTGTTTCGCATCTTAGGGATAAAGCATAACCTGAATTACCATTCAATAAGTAACTGAGTCGAAGTTGCTATCTCTAGCCTTTTTCTAAAGTCTCCAAGCTAACTCATTGGATACCTACAGAGCCGGCCAGTAGAAGAGTTCTATCGCAGCCGAGGAAAGTTGTTAGAGTTTGATCTTCCAGGTGGAATCCCAGAATCATGGACAAAACTACTACAAGCTTTAAATCTTGACGATCATGAAGATAAAAGATCTGCAGCAGCATGATTTGGAAATAGTTCTTGTGGTAAGTTATCATTCTTTATAATGTAAAATGTATAATTGAGAGATGCATCAGATCAGACTCAGACTCATATTTACTGCCAGACTGACATGTCATCTGAATTTTGAAGATGGCTAGATAAAATTATTCTTAGTTAATAACTAGTATTAGGAAGTTTGGTGTAAAATGCTATTGTTGTATCTTTTCTTTTTTTGTAAACCTTGTGAATGTGGAATGAACTATCATTCATACATATATAAGTGGCTGCTGTTAAAGGTAATAAATCACTCAATACATGGTTTTTTGGAACTTAAACAGAAGAAAGATACACAGTAAAACAAATATATTTGTTTGTCGAAACCTGATAACGGTCTAGATTTGTATCGATTAGCATTTGATAACAAGTCCCATATGGATTAGCGCTAAATTTATTATTTTTCTTTTTGTATATCAATAGCTAAAAGTACCTACATGTTATATAATAAGCAGATGGTAAAAGAAATTGTGAATTTATTTTCAATGTTTCAACATGATTGCAGAAAGATGCATTATTAAAATTTGATATCTTATGCATGAAACGGTCTCTTGTTCATCGAACAGTATATAGATGCCTTATTATGCGGAACTAGACCGTCGGTTTTGAACTTTTTTGTCCGAGCACCTGATTGTTGTATAAGCATATCCATTTTCTTTTCTATTTTCTCATAAGTTTTCATCATGTTGTTTCCTTACTGGTATATATGATATAGGGGATAAAATTGTGAATGTCTGTTTTCATATGATTAGATAAGACTGAGCAAAATTAAGCCCAATTACTTGGTTTTAAGATGTTGCATTCATTAAAAAGGGCGAGTGCTATCTTTCATGATAAGATCGGAAGCGCAAGAGTTCAGTTTTCTCCTGAAAAAAGTTTCAGTTGTCTGAGTTTCTGATTTTAGTGGTGCTTTGGAGATGCTTGGCAGCAGGTTTCTCTTGTTTATATTTCGGTTTTGTGTCAAGTGCTATCTCTCATTCCGTTCCTGGGTTTGCGTATCTGATCATTGAGCAGCAAGAAGTTTTCATTGGTTTTGCCTACTGATTTCTTGTTTCTTTCGGCACTATCAGGGATAGTTTGTTCTGTATACTCTCATGTTTTCATCTTTTGTATGCGAACTTTGCAATCGTATGTACACATTCGGTTCATGTTGTATGTATGTCATAGTTTACAGTGTATCTCGGTATAGTTTATTTTTGGGAAAATTACATATTTTGCCGTTTCCAATTTTCGCACTCCATGTCACTCTCAAGAATTAGTTATGCCGGATGCAATTGCTGTTCACACTTTGTAATAGAGTGCGGAAATTGGAAACCAGTGACAAAATTTGTAATTTTCCCTTTATTTTTAATGAGGTGTAACCGTTCATAAAAAATCTATCGAAGCAACGCTACAAGTTTATTCTGTTAGAATGAGTCTAGTTGATGTATAATTTATTATTACATATCTAAAAGACCTACAACGAAGATCAACTTTTTAATGGATGAGCAATATCAATATCAGTTAGATGTTATGACGACGGGGTTGCACGCCTCATTCGGTTTTCAAAACATTGACGTACACTCCATCTTACATTAAAATTTGAACTACCTCTAAATAACCCTCGACTAACATTACAACAGCTCAAACTAAGTGACACAATTCTAAAAATATTAGCCAACATGTAGCACATCTGTTAATGAATTTTCATCTTAATTTATTTATGAAATGGCAAGATTTGGTCACGATACATAAATTTCATTATTTTATGGCATATGATTATTTAGAAATCCTAAGTCTAAAATTTCATTATAATTTGAACTTTATGTTTTCAAGACAAAGGATTCCTAGGAAAGAAAAATATATATATATATACAACAAACATATCCATAGATTAAAACAACTAAAAGAAAATTAATACTAACGACCCGCCTAAATGTATGTATAATTTAAATACTAAAATATGTATCAAATTTGATTTCAAAAGTAAAGATTATGAGTGAGAATACGTGTGTGTTTTAAATGATAGAAAACAGATTAATTCAGACTTTTGCATTTCTAGTTAAAATCTTTAGAGAAATGTTGTCTTAATACACACGGTTATAATAAACAAGTTTAAGTGATCAATCGAATATTTAATTTTTGAATTATTTCACATGCAATCCATTGTTTAATATAAACAAAATTAGTAGTATAAGGTAAGTAAATATTAAATTTAAATAAGTAAACAAAAAAATCTACAACCAAATTAATATAGTTTGATAGTTTTTATTATCTCCTCGCTAAAGCTAATAATAAATTGATATAAATTAGTTTGATCTCATAAGTATAACTTTAAGTTTTATAATTACTTTAACTGAAACAAATCACTATGTGTAAACATAGAATTTAGTATTACTCCGTACTATAATGTTGAAGTTCAAATCTTAGTATTATGGTAAAGTATCTTATATAATTACGTTTTATTGCAACAAATTTAATAAAATATCATCATATATATAGGGACGGACTTACATGGGTGTGAAACGGGACCACGAAGTGTAAAAAAATTTCGAAACTGTCTTTTTATTTGTATGTGCAACCCTTAATATTTTTTTTCCTGCTTTTGTTTTTCACGGGGTAACTTTAGTTAGCCAACAATTGTTTTGTACAACACATTCTTTAAAATTTTGAGTCCGTCCTTGCGTATATACTAGCAAAATTCAGTTATTTACAGCATGTTTCACTGAATAGAAAGAAATGATGTTATTTAAGTAAAATATATTTAAGCACAGTAACAAAATTTTATTAAATTATATTTGAAAATGGTAAGCTAATATTCTAAAAGGTAAGTGATATCATAAAATTTGAACATGTAAATACAATATTCAATACTTCCCATTTTAATTGTCCTCATTACTATTTTAGTTTGTCCCAAAACCTTGTCCACTTTCTTAATTAAAGTGTTTATATTTATTAGATTAACAATTTTACCCATCTCAATCATTTTTGTAAGGAAAGTAATTCATATATTTATTGCATTTAATAGGGTAAACTTGTCATTTTAATAAATATACGTCCAGATACATTGAATCTATCAAAAAATAAACTTTTTTTGTTGGAGGTCAATTAAAATGGGACGGAAGAGAGTAATAAATTTTGTATATTAAATATAACAAAAGTGCCCAACCACTCTTTGTTTTTGGTCTTCCTTCTTCCCTCTCATTTTTTTCTGAATAATATTTTTCTAGTCACCTTTCTTCTCTCTTTGTTTGTAAAAAATATAAGAAAAATGGGTTGTATGTTTGTTTGTATGTTTTTCTCAAAGAAAAATATCAAGAAATTTAAGCAGCAGTACTACAATAACAAGACTAAACCTCCGAACACATCCAAAGGTAGTACACTTCTATTTGTTTTTTTTTCTTGTTTGTTAACTATTTAAGTTCTTGTTTGATAGGTTATTACTGGTTATTTTCATGTTGATACTTTGCCCGAAACTTGTAATTTTTAATCAATTAATTGTTAGCAAGTTAAAGCATCCTGCAAAAACTCACTTAGTAAATTTTTTCTTGAAAAAGTATGTTCAAGGTTCGGTCGTTTAATAAAAGTGTTCATTGTTGAATTTGAAACTCTTAGTTTGATGGCTTTTAGAATTGGGGTATATATATATATGTAAAAATGAAGATTTGACTATATTAGTTTCATGGAGAACTTGTTGCCTTGATCTTAATTTCTTAATTAACAGATGGAATTTATCGTTTAGCTCTCTGTTTAAAAACTCGACTATGACCTTCCTTTTTTTGAGTTTTAAATACTCACACACGTGTCCAAGATGGGAACTGAACCTACAACCATCGTTTATTAGAGGCACCTTAAAGGCCTGTTGGTTTGTTTATATCGTTCATGATTAGCATTAGCATATCTAAGTAATCCTACTTTGAGAAGAATCCTCATTGGTTCTATATCACGAGTGTTCTTTTCATTGATTTCTCATAATTCAATCATTTTTGGCTATTTTGTGGCAGCTTTGAGAAGAATCCTCATTGGTTCTATAGCACAGGTGTTTTTCTTGGTTGTTTTCGTATTTTTCTTTGGCCTATTGACATTCAATATGTCAACTCGCTCCCACCATTAATGAAATTGTGTGTTCAAGTCTCATACAAGACATTAATGGGCGTGTGAGTATCCGTTAGCTAAAAAGCATATAACTTGATTCAAAAAAACAATAAACACGCCAAATATGATGGTTCGAAAAGCTAAATGCTCGAAATCTTAGGTCAAATCAAGGTTGCTTTAATTGCAAATCCTAGCTTTAGACTTTGGCGGTTAGTTAGAGGGTAGTTTTTTGGTCAGTATTAGGTGAACATTTAGGTTGGTTTTTTTGCACTAGATGTTCACATTAGTAGGTTTTCGAATTATTGTATAAGTTTAATCGTGGATTAGCTGTCTTACAACTTCTGTACTTAAGGTTCTTATCTTCTCTCCATTCCAAAATTGAAAGGGTCCTGTCTTAACTCTTGTTCTTGTTCGTGACATTGTGAACACTCCAGCCTTTTTTTTGCTCCAGCTTTTAGTTATAACTAATATTATGATCACTCGAACCTATGTGGAACATAAAATGGAATAAATAATATGAATGGCATTACCTAAAATAGAACATTTAGATCATAGGTTGACAAGTACATAAATAGCGAATATGAAATGTCGAACCTATAATTTAACAGTCTTTATTAATTCTTAAACAACATGTCATAAAAAGAAAAGATTCAACTATGTGTATCACATTCAGTACTTATATCTTTTGACTTTGAAATATTTTATCTTGATTCATATCTGATGGATTCACGGTCAACTTTGCAGTTAATGAAGATAAGGAAGTGGTGAAAGCTGAAGGAATTACTCACATTGCAGCAGAAACATTCTCGTTTCATAAATTGGCAGAGGCATCCAACAACTTTAGATCAGATTATCTTTTGGGTGAAGGTGGCTTCGGTAGAGTATATAGGGGCCGATTGGAGAGGACCAATCAGGTTTGTCAACTTTATCAAGCTTTTTATTACCATCAAAATTCCAGCATAAGTGGCACATTTTGACTTTTGAGAGTCAACCCAAGTTCTTTTTGGCTTCATAATTACTATTGAACTTGACATTAATAGCAGCATTGATTGGCACATAAAATTTATGAGTTCTATTTAGCGTATATTATCTTGTAGTTTTATTGGTAACCTGGACTGTGAATGCTATTTCTTTGAAGGATGTGGCAATCAAGCAACTTGATCGAAACGGTTTGCAAGGAAACAGGGAATTTCTTGTTGAAGTGTTGATGTTAAGCTTGCTACATCACCCTAATTTGGTGAACTTAATTGGCTATTGCGCGGATGGAGATCAAAGACTTTTGGTTTACGAGTACATGCCACTAGGCTCACTGGAATATCATCTTTACGGTACATCACTTTTCATTACATGTTGTAAAGGTTCTTAATCAAGCTGTCAAAGGTGAATTTGTTTGACTCCAAAAGTTAAAGCAAATATCTTCCTAGTTCCTACCTCTTGACGTTATTTTACTACTTCAAGATGTTGATATGCATTAGATTGACCTTAAAAGTTTCATAATTTATATGGATTTTGTACAGATTTGGAACCTGATTATTTGAATCTATATAAATCTTATTAGTGTTGACTCCATTGCGCAAAAAATTGATCCCAAAAGTCAAAACAGGGCCATTTGGTGATCTTATAACTTTGATTTGTATATTGCAGACCTGCCATATGACCGCCAAAAGCTTGACTGGAATACAAGAATGAAAATAGCAGTTGGTGCTGCAAAGGGCTTGGAGTATTTGCATAACAAAGCAAATCCTCCTGTTATATATCGTGATTTAAAATGCTCCAACATTTTACTCGATGATGAGTACAATCCAAAGCTCTCTGATTTTGGATTGGCCAAATTAGGCCCCGTTGGGGATAAAAGTCACGTGTCTACAAGAGTTATGGGAACCTATGGGTACTGTGCTCCAGAATATGCGAGGACAGGTCAACTCACTCTGAAATCAGATGTTTATAGTTTTGGAGTTGTTCTTCTGGAAATAATAACAGGACGAAAAGCAATCGACCAATCTAGAGCCCGCTGTGAACAAAATCTGGTTGCATGGGTAAGAATAACTTCATAATCATCTCTATTTTGGTTTGATCTAAAGGTGGGTCAAGTTTGGTTCCGTTTTTTCAAAAAAAATATCATTATACAAAATCTCATTTTCTACTTTTTATGGATATGATTGCCAAAACAATATTATTAAAAAAGTAATCTACATTACTACGTATTGAATAACGATATAAAAGGTTGTATGCATTAAAAATCGACTTCCGATGACTTTCAAGTTTCAACCCAACCAGAATCTCCCCTTTGTAGCTTAACTTTTCTGATATGACAACGTTTGAGATAAACACAACCCAAATCAACCTTGCATAAGTAACTGACTAGAAATTGCCACATACTTTACCTCTAAGATCTAACAAGTTTACTGTAAGTTACTCATCAAGTTATTTGTAAGTTGAAGTAAGTGTACCACTTTGTTGTAGGCACAACCGTTATTCAAAGAAAGAAGAAACTTCTCGCAGCTGGTTGACCCTGCGCTCCAAGGGCAGTACCCTGCACGAGGGCTCTTTCAGGCACTAGCTGTGGCTAAAATGTGTGTGCAAGATCAGCCTAGCTTGCGGCCTGGTATGGCAGATGCAGTTACAGCCTTGAGTTATCTTGCTTCCCAAAAATATGATCCCTAGCCTACTAATCCCAAAACACTTATTCGGGCTCATCGGCTCCTGGCAGCAGATGAGGTCAATACGTTACATTATGCCATACCTGGAAAAGACAGTGAATTTACAGCATTTTTTTTTGTTTACTCTTTTCCACTATGTTTACCAAAATCGTTCTTTTGATTACTGAAGAAGTACTGAAAGTCTTGTAATTAACATTTGTTGATATATGCAACTTCAGAGAGTTTTCTTGGTACAGATTTTAAGCTTGTTATGTGTAAATTAAGTTATGCATGAAAAGTGTATCTGGTGGCATTACTGTTCTAATTTTCTTAATATTTGTTGGATTAGTATTAGTCGATTGCGCTTGCCCATATCATTATTTGACATAAAATCTGGTATGAAGGCCCTAGATGAACTTGTAGTATACAATTGCCCAGGACCTGACAGGCTGACACTAGTGCAATGAAAATTTTATTTTTGCAAGGAAATCTCATTTTGTTTTAATTGTTCCCGCTCCAAAAGGATTGTATTTCTAATCCATGTTTACTTAGGAGCCGTTTGGTTTGTGGTGTTAGAATTTGAGTTTGGAATAAAACTAAAAACTGTTGTTTGTTCAGTGGTTCGGCTTTTACTAATGGGCATCAATGCCAAATATTTTGGCTAATGCAAATGTGAACCAACAACCTCTAGGTAAATAGTCACTCACATACCGGGCGAAGAGGCCTTTGTTAATTTTAATTACATATTACTTTTTAAAACAAAATTTTCTCTCTTTAATTTAATCAAATCCAAATCCAAACTCTTTCCCAAAACCAAACGGCCCTTGGTCAATTTTTAAGTAAAAGGTAAAATCGATTTTTTGTTAAAGTCATTATATTACAATTTTATAGTCATTATATATTACAATTAACCAAAAATTGTGCACTCAATCCCTTTTAGTCATGATTCGGCCGGTGTGCACATATGTGCACAACGATCGTCCATTGTGCACACCTATAACAATGCACCAAGTATGATTCATTACTGTAAATTTTCTCATGATTTGCATAACTTAACTGGTACTTGTTATGCGATGAGTATAATGGTTGGATAAAAACATATGATCATTTATTTTTCTTAAAAAACTCGATGATGGATCTACAGAATTAGCATTTATCCGGAAAAAAGGATGCTAAACATATTGACATAACCAATAAACCTTGAATGCAGAAAAGCTGAAACGGATTCTCGCTGTAAAAAAGGTATGTAATAAACTGAATAATAAACATTATACTGGTACAATAACATGACTCCATTGTGTTTGCTTTGGCACTCCGTAGTAACGAATGCTTAAACTAAAGAAGACAATGATACACGGTTAAATATTTGTAAAAAAGAACAGGAACAAGAATGCTCATGATTATACCTCTTCAGAACCATATATAACTTGATTTGAGATGGAATGGCCAAATGCATAGCAATGTATAGCTTTCAATGCATGGATTACAAGTAAATATAACATATTTATGCTCTATTCGACCATTCTGTAGCTTTAGTAAAAGGGTTTACCTTCGTAAACTGTAGGTATGTTACACGTGTGCCAACAGATAACTCCTCCATTTTGAGACCATTAATGTCTTTCTGCAAAGTATTCAAACCCTTCAACTCATCACTAGACTTCACTTGGTTTGATTCTCCCGCCGACTTATCCTGTAGTTTTTGTAGTTAGTTATTGTGAAAGATAGAAGCAATCAAGTAATATATATTTCCTTTTCTACCCTTGATCTCTCCCCCTCTCTCTGAACAAGGGTAGAAATGGAATGAAAGTTAATTAGAAAATACATCTGTCTATGATAATGGCTTTTCTAAACCAATGTGTCAAAAGTTCAAGCCTTGAATGGCTAACTTTGCTACAAAGAACCTCATCCGTTCCAATAAGCTGTTCATTAGAATTTTGCAACAGTTTGCGGCTGAGCAATCACATACTATTTTTTTCAAAAGTTGCAAAACGTGTATGGTTAAAAGTTAAAACATGGAATACAATTTATAGATTTTGTAATACTGGAACTTCATACTAAGTCAAACTATTATCTAAGTCAGAGATGTTATAGATCTACACACCATCAAAAACAATCTCATTTTTAAACCACGGCGCCAGAACCTTCTTTGACTAGATTACTAAAACACATTTCTCTCACGACATGTTAGTCATTTAGCTAAACATAGAACCAATCAGATGACATTTGCCTTAAAAGTTTAAAAACCTATACTTCTCTCTATAAATGAATTTCAAAAGTTGCAGTATTTGAGAGTAGATAATAAAGAGAAAATCGTACAAATAACAAGAAACTGACAATAATGACTGCCTTCTACGAAAGTTTGTTAAGAGTAAAAAACTTGAAAGGGGCAAAAGTTGTGCAGTGTTGCAACTTCAGAAATAATTTAGGAGATTATTTGGAAGCAAATGACAAACCTTGTTCTTATCAAGCCAACCAAGTCCAAACGGTCTTGATAACAGACTTATCTTTCTTGCAGGAATGTCTTGTAAGAGCTCTTGACTAGTCCTTATTGCTGAAGGATCTTGATTTGTTGATCTAGAGCATAAAGATATAAGTCATATTTGGAAAATGAAATTGAAAAGAAAAAGTACGGTGTCGCGCATGTAAAACACATAATGCACACATGTACACATCATCTTATGAAAACTATAATTCCCTTTTAAAAAAATCTTATGCAAAGTGTAGTCTCTGATTGGACACATGGTACTAAACGAAAATGACTATTTGTCTAATTTGCAAAAAACGCTAGGGGCGACTGACCACCTTCGAGGCAGAATTCACCTAGGCGGATTGGAATTTTATATATATTTTGATTATTATTATTATTAATATTTATTTGATATAAGTTTTGCATAATTTACATATTTTTAATATTTACGTTTGGTTTTATTTAAGTTTTAGTCACTTTTGATTGAACTCCACCAAGTTAATTGTTGGGCCTATTGTGTAAGTCACTTAATAGGCTTTCACTTAGTTAAATTAGGGTTTTTTTTAGTAAAGTCTAAATTTACTTTTTCTTTTCTAGCCACCAATCTCATGTTTTTCATCTTCCCTTCTCATCTACAACAATTTCATCACAAAGTTTGTTATTACACACCGTTTAGAAACAAGATCCGACAAATTAATAGAAAAAACCTAATAGAAAATTTCAAAACAGTGTTGACCAGCGTTGACTACCATTGACCGTCGTGTTGACCGCCATTGACCGATTTTTTGGGCGCTTAGGATAAAATCGAGGTGGTTGGTGGTCACCTAGCGCCTAGGCGGCTGCCTAGACCGCTTTTTACAACACTGTATATATACAATGTAGAAGTAGACGAAGTCGCTTATGCATGGGCAGATTGTGTTTGGTGGAGAATAGGTTAAAGAAATGCAAATTCGGTTTTACCTTTTATGTGAAGGACAAGTCATTGAGATTGGTATCATCTTTTTGGCCCATATGGCCAACCAATTCTGCATGGTTCCAGTTCTCAATTTTCCCTCCAAACACATGAACATGTCATCAACAAACCAAAACCTAACAAATTTAACCTTGGGATGGATCTTATATGAAAGATGCTATAAACTTGTGTTTGTACTCATTTCAATATCTACACCTAAATCATAAATCCAAAACAACAAAGATAAAGCATACAATGGTATACTATTTATATTCAGCCACAGAAAAAAGAGGTACTATCATCTTAGCTAAGTACCAAAATCTATTTAGCCATCTTACCTAAGTACCAAAATCTATTTAAGTAGCTAACTTATGCTAATTGATCATCAACATTTTGAGATGGTTGAAATATCATATTTTGAACCAAGAACTTTCTTTGATAAACAAAACTCCCACAATGTTACGTGCTAATAATATCATCACGCTAAACCAATCCTTTATACTTCCTTCTATTTCATACAAAATTTCCGCCATTTTATCATGCACTTCTACTAAACAAACCAAAATCAAAAATCAAGTAACAAAATGTACTAAAACGGGACACGAAGCTAGAAACACCAACACCAGAGAGGTAACAAACTCCACTGGGTTCAACAACTTTGTCCGCGAAAACCCAAACTCGGACAAATTCACAGTTAAAAACTTCCATCACATTGAATTCTGGTGCAATGACGCCACAAACACTGCCCGTCGTTTCTCTTGGGGACTCGGTATGCCTATTGTCTCTAAATCTGATTTATCCACCGGAAATTTAACTCATGCCTCTTATCTACTCACTTCGGGCGAAGTTAATTTCCTATTTACTGCTCCTTATTCACCTACCATCACCACCAACGAAACAACCACCGCTGCTATTCCGACTTTTTCATATACCGACTGTCGTAACTTTACTGCCTCACACGGACTCGCTGTTAGAGCAATAGCCATTGAAGTTGAAGACGCTGAAATTGCGTTTAACGTTAGTGTTGCTAATGGCGCTAAGCCGTCATCTCCTCCTGTTATTTTAGGTGATAGCGATGTCGTTTTAGCTGAAGTTAAGCTCTACGGTGACGTCGTTTTGCGTTTTATAAGTTATAATAAGAATAAGAATGTTACATTTTTGCCGCTGTTTGAACCTGTTGAGAAAACGTCATCATTTCCAGAGTTAGATTACGGTATCCGCAGTTTAGATCATGCCGTTGGAAACGTGCAGAAGCTAGCTCCAGCGGTTGAGTACATGAAATTGTTTACTGGATTTCACGAGTTTGCTGAGTTCACAGCGGAAGACTTTAAAAAGATTGAAAGTGGAACGAATTCGGTTGTTTTAGCGTGTAATAATGAGAATGTGTTGATGTCGTTGAATGAACCAGTTTACGGAACTAAGAGCAAAAGTAATATTCAGACCTATTTGGAGCATAATGAAGGTGCTGGTGTTCACCATTTGGCGTTGGCGACTGAGGATATATTTAGGACATTAAAAGAGATGAGGAAGAGAAGTGGTGTTGGTGGATTTGAGTTTATGCTGGCTCCACCACCAACGTATTATCGAAATTTGAAGAAGAGAGTTGGCGATGTGTTGAGTGATGAGCATATTAAGGAATGTGAAGAGCTAGGAATTTTGGTTGATAGAGATGATCAGGGAACTTTGCTTCAGATTTTTACCAAACCTGTTGGTGATAGGTATGTACAATTTCACATAATATCATGATCATTAGCAGAGCCAGAAAATGATTATACATTGATTGGGCAAACTTTGATGTTTAATTAAAATTGCCTCTCATATATTTTCAAAAACCTACACTTCAAACTTTTATTGCTAGGGGAGCATATGCCCACACTATAGTTGTTGTGATTGTTATAATTTGGTTTGTAAATTGTTTGAGCAGGCCAACAGTATTCATAGAGATAATTCAGAGAATTGGTTTTATGGTGAAAGATGATGAAGGCAAGCTGCAACAAAAGTCAGGTTGTGGAGGATTTGGCAAAGGTAACTATGTCGAGCTCTTTAAATCTATTGAGGAATATGTGAAGACACTTGAAGCATGATCCACCGATGAACCAACTGCTTCTGCATGAAAACGGCGCCCTATAGATATTGTTCATTTCTTCCTATCATGATTATAAATATATGTATCTTTGGATTCTAGAGAAATTGAATACTGAAAATGATCGAAGAAGATGTGTAATGTATTATATATCGAATAATATGTGATACATATCCACTGTTGTATATAAGGCTATAAGCCACTAACATATCATTACCTCAGCGTATGTTGGACTATATGCTGGTTTGCTTTTAAAAACCCAAAACTCAAATATATACTACTATGGCACCCAATGTCTATGATACTCTTTTAGTATCATAATCTATACCATCTCTATGTTTTCTTAAAATGTTAGGAGCACTCCCAGACAGACCCTTTCCCCTTGTTGGGAACATTTATTCAAGATAATCTCTATTACTTATTGCAATAATCATGGGACGTCAAAGACAAGAAATTTATGCAAATTTTGAATTATATGGCGGGAGTACCATAGTCCTTTACCATATTAATATATTATATCTCATAAAGGGAGTACCTAGGGGAAGGCTGTGCTTTATGTTGACCAGATTGGTATTGCAAGGTAGCCTCTAACATTGATTCTGCCATAACAAGTCTCTCCTCCATTTCAGCAAGGGAAGTAGTTGCTGCTTCATATTTTTCCTGTAAAATGAACAAGCTTTCAAGTTATGTGCTATGTCATATAGTTGTATTACATTATCATTGCCAGTCCTATTTACATATTTTCAAAAGAAACAAAAATATGATTTTGGACCCTATTTAGTTAAAGTCGGTAAATATGAGACGGGATACAAAGAACAAAGAATGGTAAGAGCTAGTATAAGTGAATAAAATCAACATTATTTATATATAAAATAATAGTTTTGTTTGATATATAAACCTGAAGCACTTGAGCCGCATATCTCTGGGCTGCAGCGTCTTGCTCGGCATATATCCGAGCATCTTCGGTTCTCTTTGTTCTTGCTTTACTCTCATCAAAACCTTCAAAATAGTAATGAAATAACTACCGTGAATCAGATAGGCAATAAGATGCATGCCTATAATCATTACTACATGGATCATAAATCGAAACCTGGAGCATGGCATTCTCCTGTTCCTGTTTGCAAGAAAGGGCCTGGTGCAGCTCAGCAACCTCTCGTTCTAATTTTTCAACCTAAAAGATAGTGCAGTGTTTTTACTGAATGCTTCCAAAGATAGTAGAAAACAATCACAAACCCCATAAGTTTTGAGGCACTTAGATTACACCATGTCACCATATGAAATGATTTTCCCAATGAGCAAGTTTTTGGCATACCTTTGCACTTAACTGGCGTCGGTTGTCCTGCTTCACCATCTCCATTAATGCAGTTTCCAACTCCTTGGCTCTAGAGATCAAAAGAATTGAACAATAGACATCAAGTTTAAACGTTATCATTCTAGTAATATTATCCGAGAAGAAGTAATGGTCCCCGTTTACTTGATGTCATAATTGAGTATAGGGGCCCAGAAAATAAAGGACTGAATGATAGGCCCACAAAAATGAAAATAGAAAATAATCGGTATCTCAAATAGCCTATTATTATCGAAGTCATTTGTATTACGATAACCAAGTTTTGTTCCTTAAACTAGTTGGATAGGCTAACAACGAAAACCAACAGATACTATGAACAAACTATTATTGTTCTATGAAGTAGGAACAGAGTAATAAGATTCAATCAATATGGTATGTGCGTGCTCATGAGACAAATCTAGACATGAAATTAGGTTCTAAGTTTCTAACACATAAATTGAGTTGTTTTCATTCTATTTCATGAGATTCTAAGAACTTGCTCAACAGTATACATGTCTCAACAGACATCCCCTATATATAAATAGCCGGTCAAGCAAGATAAACTGCTATATATATAGCAATCATAAGCAGCAACAGATGCAAGACGCAATAAATTGATGCCTAATAAAGGAGCTCAAGTATGACAACAGGTGTGTCTTCATCTAGTAGCTAAATTTTTCCATATAATTGCAAGTGTGAATACAAGGAATATAGAAACCTGAGTGTTGAAGATCGTTTTTCTTCTATTATCGTGCATAACTCGTTCTTCAGCCACAAAATCTACACAGAACAATTTTGGGAGCCATCAGAAACTCACAGCAACTGCTAGCAAAAGTATAGCAGCTTCAATTTACAATAACAGACTTCCAGATAAGAAATCGGGTGTGTACGAATCAAGCATATTGATCTATCCCTATTGTTAAATATCACAGCTATAGACATAAACACGTGGCATGGTTTTCCTTTGGGCCAGAATGTGAATTTGATTTCAGATATTATACAACTTGCTATTAAATTTGATGATCGTAATCTCCTATGTGTCTAACTTACATATCAGCCTAGTATTTTCACTATGCACTGAGCAAAAGAATAGCAATATCATATCATATGTCAATTAAATTTTTTGATGTCCAAAGACCCACCCATAATTCCTCCATGGATCTTTCTTCAAATGTTCATTATATCCATAAACCCAACAGATGCCTAGTATTTTAGCTGTGACTTTTGGTACAGTGTTAATTCCTCTTAAAAGAATGTTTAGGGTACCTTGGATATATGTTGAAGTTCAATCCAATATTTAGTCCAGTATTCGTACAATCACCATTAGCATGAAAAAATGATGTTGATATTTTCTGAAGCTTAATGTCTTGGTTGTCATTTGTGGTAGAAAGCAAATGGAAATTAAGATTCTGTTCTTTTCTACAAGTGCAAAAACATGACAGTATGATGTTGCTATTTTATTGATACTTCCTAGATGCTACTATATGGTACCCGCCCAGCCATCGTTAATATACAAGAAAGCTCTATGATCATAGTCAACAGAAGAATACTAAGGGGGCGCTTGGTTCAAAGTGAGGAATGGTAATAACTAAGGCAAAAGGAATATAATGAAATATAATGAGCATTGCATTGCATTAAATCTTGCTTGGTTCACTTCAATTTAAATACAACCATAAACATCAAGCAACAACAAAACTAACATCCAACAATACCAATTTGTAGTAATATTAACACAGGTGCTATCAAATTTAACAACAAAATTAACAACCGCTAACTGGCAAGGGGCAAGTGGCAATAACTAATAACAAAATTTTGCAATTCTATCGTCTTCAAAATCCTTATATTCATTTATTAAATCACTGTTAAATTATATGTAAACTTCATTTGTTATTTTATGGACTGCTTTATAAGCCAATTATTTAAAAAGGTATGAAAATGATATTTGAGCAAAAATTTAAAATACATGATTAAGCAAATCACATATACGGTATTCGGTTAAAAAGACAACGAATATAATGTTTAAGGAATATTAAACAAAATTAATATAGTTAAAACAAAACAAAAATATTGGTTGTTGCAAATTTAGACGTGGGTATGCAGTTGGAGGAAGCAAGTGTTAATGGATTTCCATTCCCCTCAGTTTGTGGAGGAATGAGGCATTACCCACTACTAAGTAATGGAGGATTACATTCCCTTTAACCAACCTTCATAATTCATTATCTTACCTATTCCTAACCCCATATACCCTTTAACCAAGCATGCCCTAAATATTGTGCTATTTGAGTATGCAGGAAACTGTGGAACCTGTTCTTGAAGATCCGGAACAGAGTCAATCTCCGCATCCCCTGATACACCCATATAAAGTTCATCTCCACTAGAACACTCGGAATTCATCCGTGATAATTCCCCGTTTGTCACTTTATCCCCAATCTGGTCCATTTTATTTTCTTTAGAACCACAGAGCTTAGCTACCAAACCCTTGGAACCTCTCAACATACAAAGTCTTTTTGATCTTTCCTCAAGTGCAGCTTCTACAGTTGGTCTATGTTTATCTCTCAAAACTTGCAATCTCGACTCATTTACATTGTGATAACCCATACATGCTGTCAGAACAAGTTGACTACTATCAAACGTTGATCCAGCCAGCGACTGCAGCAATGTTATGACATCTGCATCTTTTGTTGTGACTAATGCAGGTCCTACACAATACTGAACAACCATAAGTTGTGATTTCCAATATAAGACATAAGAAAACCATATCTCCTAAACTGACAAAGAAAGACAAATACCATAAAACTCCATCAAAGCAAGGCCAGTTCGAAACAGCATAACACGATTTCCTTGAAACAGAAGCACATCCCAGATTCTAAGAACTGGAGGTAAGAGAAACCAACCAATAATAAAGACCAAAGAGCTCGTATTTCCTTATGTATGTTTACAATGTCCATGAATGAAATTTGGTAATCAAAAAACAAGAACTAACCACTTTCCCAGGGAAGCATATTCATAAACATCGAAAGGAACCATGGTCCGGAAACCCAGGCTACTTGTACCCCGAGGTAATCTAGATGGTTAACTGCATCAGGTGATAACGTACCATAAACAAGGGAAACCAATCACATAAATAAGAGAACAAATTCAAGATTGGAAGAATTTGTGGTATAGAAAGGTTGATGGAAAATGAAGAACAGACCTAGTTTGGGGAACCGTTCACGCACCAACTCCTCAAACACAAGTTGATCAACCTGACAAGAGCAACAGCACAATAAATGAAATGTCATGACTGACTATTATCAGAGTATTACACAGCTTGATTAAGCTTAGTCCCAATCTCAGAGGTACGAGCTAAACATAAGAACTACCTGAGATTCTGTCATTTCCTCTGTATAATAGCCTTCAAAATAATCATCAAGAATTCCCATCAAAGCCCTGAGATAAAACAGTAATATAAGTACCTCAAGTTCATAGTGACCTTCGACTATATAAAATTGCATCAATGCGTAAAAGGTAAGCATATATTATTCAGGAAACCATGAATCTTAAAGCTGAACAGATAAAATTCTGGTCAAGCCTTCAACCCACCAAAAGGCATTTTCTTCAGGCATCAGCAGCAGAAGCAATCCAGCAAAGAAATTCATGGCCTACAGGATATGAAGAAATTAGCAAGTTACCAAGAGAAAACATGAAAAAAACATAGGCATTTGCAAGAGATCTACAACTTTGAAACCAAAAGTAACCATTGGTTTTTATGGCAGTACAAAGTATCACACGCGTTAAATAGTGAGCAGATCTTATAAATATGTACCTGACAGTAGCCAACAGAGGGGTTATGTCTAGCATACGCGGTAAGTATACGCCTCAAAGCATTTCTACCATCATCATCCAAAGCAGGATGACCTGGGAATGTTCGAGGCAAGTCCTGCATATATACTCGATATGAATAGAATGCCATTTAAGTAATGTTATCCACTTAGCAATAAGCATAATCTAAGACCTCAAAATTAGTTTACGTGATCACCTTCTCAATCTGCGCTTTCCATTTCTCGGGTATGCATACAGATTCTGCAATTGATGTCTGATTTGCGCTGTCTGCTTGTAAAGTCGGATCGTCTACACTATTATCATTCTTTGTATCAAGATCAAGCAGATTTTGATAATAATTTTCAATGTGACGTGCCTTCACACCCACAAATGCTTGCCAAAGCTGCAATAAGGAATACAAAGTAAATCCATCTTGAATGAAACTAATATAGTAACCGAAGCTCATGAATCCAGCCTACCTCTCCTCTAAGAGCCATTGGCACTCCCCCCTGGACAAGGCATTCCAACTCGTCTTTACAAGGAATAGATGATTCTGTAGAGGCAGTTGGCGTATTTACACCGTCAATTAAAGGGACATTTTGAGTTGGGTCTGACTCTGACCTCTCCATATCATAAAATTCTTCCTCAGAATCATCCTCAATGCCTGCTTTCGCAGGCCTAGCATCTTCAAACAAAGCAGGCTTTTCCTCTCCATGATCTTTCTCAGATTCAGATAGACCAATCTTCTTTCTAACACGAGCATTCATCATGTTCTCAATCGTTTGAAGGGATGGTCTAATGTGTGACCATATCTCTGCTTGAAAAACTGGAGGCACTATTTGTTTTTGCGCATCATCATCACCAGGTTCCTCACCGCCCAAATCATCTCCTTCTGCCACCTTATCAGAGCTGCCATCCACTTCCTGCCCAGAAGATGTCTTACTTTCCTCATCAGTCACGTCAACTTTAGCCAACTGAGCAGACTCTGATTGTCGTAGCAGAAAGTCTTTCCACCTATCAGATCGTTCCTCCTCCTCTACCTAAATCAATGAAAAATGCAAAGAGGTGGGTCTTACTTATAAACTTGAGTCATCAGTAAAGGTTATTAAACAGTTGGTTGGCAATGAGAACGATTTTGAAAAGCATTTAATAGTGAAGAAAGATGGTCAGCTATCAGTGCACAAACTTCCCGCACAAAACACCCAATGTGATATGTGCATGTTTAACATTGCATAACTATCTCATCTCATATTTGAAAGACGGCCAAGTGACTGCCGAGCATTTGCTTTGTTTCTTAATAGTATACAAGAGAATCTTGACAAAGCAATTAAGCATTCAGCATCCAAAAGCGAGTTGACACAAGAAGAAAGTGAAAGGTGGATAAGAGATATACCTTGTAGATAGTTGAATATTCACGATATCTCTGTACATGTTGAGGTCTCACTGCAAAACCATACGCATCTCTGTCCAACACAATACCAAAAAGAGGTTCACATTCTATATCATTTGTCGATAAAAAATCGACTTGAGATACTAAAATCAGTGTTGTAAAACAAGGCCGAGTGGGGTTTGAAGCATTTGAAGAATGGTGTTAAACATACTTATACGGTCCTATCAACATGACATAGATATAGTTTTGAAATTTATATATACAAAAGTAACAATCCGATTAATCCCCAAATACTCCCTCTCTCCCTGCCTAGGCCAATTAAAAGCTACAACCGCCCGCCCCGATCAGCGCCATGACTAAAATGGCCAAGCTAATAATTAATTGTAGGTGGAATCCTAATAAGTTGTTTTTGCATTTTGGAAGTAATGTGAAACGAAAAAAGTATATATTGCAGGTGTCATTTCATCGGGATAATTAATCTCCATTAAATCTACATTCATCATCACTAATAAGTGAAACATTGATTAGATTAAAGTGTTGTAGAATAATACAAGTGTTTGAGATAAATAAATAAAACAGAGTGAAATGCGGTTACCCTAATTTAACGGATGGTTTTAAAAAACAGGAAATGTGTGTACCTTTTGTGTTCGAGATTGACGCTAGAAGAAGGATTCAAGATCGGTGTTGATTTGTTATTTGACTTGTTCATTCTTATTGGATTTCAAACACTTTATTTTCTGCTCAAAAATTTGTATCTGTATTTTGAGTATGTGTGTGTTTTTTTTAAGTATGAGTGTGTGAGAGAGAGAGTGTTTGTGTTGAGTAAAGAATATCTAAATAGATAACGGTGGAAGCATGGCAGGCCGGTGGTCACGCGGACAACCTCTCACGATGAATACCCTCTCCGTGATTCGTGCTTCTTTCTACTAGTAATAAACCCATCTCGACCCGGCCGCCTCAACCGGGTCTGAATGTGGCTATGTTTTGTTTTTGTTTGTTCCGGATTGAATCGGCGGTTTTTCATTAACTCATATTAACCCGGTTTAATATATCTGGCCGGGTCATGACTTTTGGCTTTTAGTTCTTTGATTTAAGAAAAATTATTTTTGTGTCTAAGAATTATACCTACCAATGCACAACCTTTTCTTTTCTCAGAAACCAACAAAATCCCTTTGTCATGTCACACTCACTACAAATGTTGAAAAAAAAGACCTACAAGACCGAATAATCGCTGCCTAAATGCTACTGCGTCACCAACCTTTCCGTGGCCAATTAATCGGTCAACCATGTTAACGGCGGTCAAAGACGGTCAATGATAGTCAAACTTGCTAGAAACCTACAAATCTTGCTAAAAATATCCAAAACTCGTCGTAAACATGTTTTAATCACTTATGGTAGTTATTTATACCTATTTTAAGTTGGTTTTTAAGGAAAATCTTGTCTGGAATACACAAAACTCGCCGAAAATACCCAAAAAGGCAATCTGATTAATCTCGCATAGACCGATTACAAGCTACAAGGAGGTCGACCGCCCGACTACCGACTCCTGATTTTTGCAACCTTGCTCACTACACTTAAAATTTGTGTTAGGTTAACTTTTATATTTATTCGTACAAACATACTGTGATTTGTACAAACAAATTAAAGTATAAATGGTAAATAATATTGATGAAATATTATAAGCCTACCCATTTTCATTTAAATAAACAGTTTTCTAGATTGTTAGAAAAGAGTTGATACTTACTGTCACGTTCAGTGGCAATACTTTCAAAAAATAGTAATACAAAAGAGCTCAAGGACATAATACAATTATTGGTATTAATATTATATTTGTTTGATCCAAAAAGTTAATTAATAAAGATAAGATTATAAAACACCACAATATAGCATGTTGTAAATTATTACTATAAGTCAGTTGTAAACTATAATTATAAACCGATTGTTTTTGCATTTTTCCATATTGTTAATATGGAAATAAAAATACTAAAAGTAAATAGTCATTTTATTTTTATCGGTTAAATTGTAAATAAGATCGAAATAGGACAAAGACCTATCAAAGATGTTATAAAAAGTATACATATGTGTAGCACCAGTTCGACCTGGCGGCTGAACTAGTTTGACTGGTGACCCGGTGAACCGATGACTCGACCAGATCAATTAAAAAACCGGGTTTTAAAAGAACCTTCTTTTATTAAAACCAATTAATATTTCTAAATGATTATATATATATATATAGGCTCTGGTTTCATTGAGAATGTTTTTATTTTGAGAAGATTGAGAAATCTTCATTTGAGCAAATTGATTTATATTTTTTGACTTGATTCACAAGTAAACATCATTAAACTTAATTTTGTTTCACTAGTTCGGTTGACAAAAAAATTAGCTTGTTCGGTCCTTACTCGTTCAGTCCTGCTAGTTCGGTTATTACTAGTTCGGTCGTCAAAGTACACCTAGTTCGGTCTTACTCGTTCGGTCCTGCTTGTTCGGTTGTCACTAGGAAAGAACTCGTTTGGTTGTCACTAGGAAAGAACTCGTTCGGTTGTCACTAGGAAATAACTCGTTCGATTGGCACTAGGAAAGAACTCGTTCGGTTGTCACTAGGAAAGAACTCGTTCGGTTGTCACTAGGAAAGAACTCGTTCGGTTGTCACTAGGAAAGAACTCGTTCGGTTGTCACTAGGAAAGAACTCGTTCGGTTGTCACTAGGAAAGAACTCGTTCGGTTGTCACTAGGAAAGAACTCGTTCGGTTGTCACTAGGAAAGAGCTCGTTCGGTTCCAACTTGAGTAATGCTAGTTCGGTTGACTTGTTCGGCTTACTCGTTCGGTTTCCTTGTTCGGTCCAACTCGTTCGGTCCCAACTACTACGAAACACAAATCTTCAAAACTCAAAAAAACACGATTTTTAATAGTTTTTAGCAAAAATTCTTGTACAACTAGTGTTACTAACCCTATAGGAACAATAAAAAATGAAAACTTTAAGGTTTTTAAGCCAAAAAATTTGAATCAAAAATTTGTTCTTTGTAAAGATTTTTGAACACAAAATCAAACACAAAAACTAAACACACCACTCCATAGCTCTTGATACCAATTGAAGAATACTAGTAATCTTATGATCAAACCAAGAACAAGAGTGAGATGTGGGTTGTGATGTTAGAGAGAGATTGGATGGAAAATGGATGAATTGTATAAAATGGAATATGGAAAAATGGAACAACCAACCCTCTCCAAGGCTAGGAGAGGGACTTATATAGGTCCTATGGAGGCCGGCCATGGGCTAAGTTGGGCCTCCCATGGGCCTTGGGCCAGACTAGATTACTAATCTAATCATTATACTAACTACGAGCTAAACTATTACAACTTGGAAGTGACCGACACTTTTAGTGTTTCCAACAATAATGCATCTAAGATTATAGAGACGCATCTAATTTAAGTCGGTGCATCTCGGATATGTAGGTATAGTTACTTCTTATCCTTCTTATTTTAAGAAAATTTCTTATTTGATCCTAACTATATATGTATATATATACATATATGTATATATATATATATATATATACTAGCCTCAGGCCCGTCCGTTGGACGGGTTGCTTTAAGAAATTATTTTAGGATTAATAAATAGATTTAAAATCTATATAAATTCAACTTATAGAATATATAATTAAATTTTTTAAAAATTATGTCAAAGTTTAGTATAAACTATAGAAAATACTTAGACTAATGTTAAAGGTTATGTACACTTGATAAAACTAAAATTGACAATTAAAATGAAACAAATGGGCATTAAGTTATAACAAACTGGATATATGTTGCATTAACATAAAGAACATGTTTTACCCTCAATACGAAATATAATAAATAAATTTCCGGATGACGTAATATAAATTTTCTTTTTGACATATATTTTGGTCAACTATTTCTTACTTGATATCGAATCCAAGTAGTTTTACAAAACTTAAAACAAAAGTAAGAATTAAAAAAGAAAAATGTACAACCAACAATTATTTTGAAAGATGTGTTTTTGGGGATTTTTTTTTGATTGATTTTGGTTAGGGATTGAATATGTGTTTTTTGGGATTCTTTTGATTGATTTTATAATAGGGTTTTTGATTTTAGTTGATAATATATATATTGTTTGATTTTTGATAGGGATTGGTTGATTAATTTTTGTTACGCACTGGTTTTATAGAATCCGGAAATCAAGGGATGGAGTTATTTTTTTTTGGGGTTGACTTAATAAAATTGGTCAGTCTTATGTGGCAGCCAAAATGAATTATGTGGCATTTTCAAGAATGTTGATTGGAGGCCATTGTTTCACCATCCTTCCTATATATAGGTTTTAGATATATATACATACATACATACAAAAGAATATAAATATAATTGTATATATATATATATATATATATGTCTATATATATATGTATATATATATATATATATATATATATATATAGTGTAACTCGTATATTGAATGTATGTAATATATAGTATATATATATATAATAAATATATATATATAAAGATAGTATAGTATTATATATATATAAATAAGAGAAGAGAGAGAGAAAGAGGAAGATTAAAATAAAAATACGAAATGAGTCCGTGGAGAAATAAAAAAAAACTTTTTTTTTAAAAATTCTCGAAAAATTCTAAAAAAATTCCACGAAATCAGGTATATTGGTGAATAAAACTTTTGTAAAAGAAGTTTTTCTAATTTTGAGTTTTTATACATTTTTTTAATGCACAAAAAAATAAATTTTGATGCACAAAAAATTTTTGATGCACAAAATTTTCAACTTGTTATAGTTTGATGCGCAATAAAATTTTGATGCAAAAAGTCAAAAGAAGTTGGGTACAAAAACAAATTTTTGATGTACAAAAAAGAGATTTAATGCACAAACGTTTTTTTTCATAATTTTTTTCAGCAAAACTATCTACTTTTAGAAAAACTTCTTTCATAATTTTTTAGATTTTTTTGAGAACTTTTTTCAAAAAAATCTTTTTATTCTTCTCACGGATATTTGTCTTTCTATTTGATCTTTATCCTATATTATATATATATGTATATATATATATATATATATATATATATATATATATATATATATATATATATATATATAATATATATATTTGCGTTTTTGTATATATATATGTATATATATTATTTACTATCTATATTGTAGGGTTGCTTAACAATATGTTTTCGAAAGGAAAAGGTTTATGTGAGTTTGGCCTAACTAAAGGAACTCGGATTTGAATATGGTTCAGATATGTCCAGTCGGGCTGTTTGTGGTTCGGTCAATATGTATTTCCTTACTAGTTTTTTAAAACCCTTTTATTCTTTCATTACGATCCCCGATGGGAACATAAATATGTTCAAAAAATAACGCGGAAAGGAGCCTGGAAGGAGAAGGATTAGAATGCTGGTAGACCAGCAAGAAGTATATACATCATTATAGCGAAACCAAATCGGTGTTATGTTTCAATTACCCATTTCTATGATAATGCTCTCTCCATGCGGTCCACAAACTCAGAATTTGAGTATAAGGAATCAGGAATTTGCTACACGTACTAAACTACTATTATATATTTCATATCTTAATAATGTTCCAAAGCAATTAAGTCGAAAGAGAGTGAGTGATCATAAGCAGAAGCAATATAAAAGCCACAATCTTACTTTTTGTTGACGATGATGATAAAATTAGTGTGATCATAAGGGTCACACGAGAACATGAACTGTAGTAACAGTATCACATGACATGTGTAACTCCTCACGGAAGCGCTTGAGAACAGATGCTCCTGGCAGTTCTTCATGTGCCACACCTATATTATAACGAACAAAATATTACCAGACGGCTTTATATGGAAAAAGAGTGACATGCTAATTACAAAAATCCAAAGTCTATATTAAGAATATCTTGATTAGTATTAGTAATCAATCTATAAATCATGAAACCCATCTAGCAGCAATATAAGAGTGGATTTAATTGTTACCAGAAGCTGTGACCTCGGTTTCGCTTGACTTGCCGCGATAGCGCTCGATCATAGATGTCGTAAACACTTCATTTACTTTACCTATTTTAAAACCAACAAAATAATACCATAATAAGCCAAATGTGTTTTTTTAACTTATCTACGTAAATAAGTTGATTTAAGATAAGTTATGTCTTTACCACACCCGATAGGCCATATGCAGCAGACATAAGCATAATTTGGATCACACAACACAAATACACACTATTTAATGATATTATGCAGCAGACATATGCAGTTCCTATTTTATACAATTTCATGAGCTATAAAAAAGATAATTCATTAAGAACAACCTCATTAGAACAGTGGGCATAACTTTTTATTTATTTATTCATGGTAATGTTTTTATACAATGTTATTTAATATAATATTTGAGAAGTTAACATACCCGTTTGTATTTCTGAAGCGAAGGATTGTTAAGTGGAGGTCCTGCAAAAGGGATTGAAAAGTTGGTATATAAGAACTTCTTGGATAATAGTCTGCCTACTATTGTTCCATAGCTGCCAAAAAAATAATGTATGTGTGCGCGCGCATGCGTGCGCATGCTACAAAGAGAGACATACGTTATGAGTTTGACTCCATTCTTTGTTGAGGTTGCATGTCCAGAAGTGAATGTTGAACCTGGATTTCTTGTGTCACGGACAGTGCTTCTCTAAGTTCCTCAGTGTTAGCAGCCAACTCCTTATTCTCAATCAGCAAGAGTCCCATATTATATTGATAATCAAATAGTTGTGCAAAGAAGCAACAAATATGATTAGACGTCACATTTATTAACTGCGACACATGTGTAAAAGTAGAGTTTTATAGTCATAATCTGATGCATTAGTTATTTATTTGGAAAAAAAAGCAAACCTGTATCGGCTTCGGTCATTATGCTTCTGTTTCATAGTTAGTTTTCTGATATATGCATACCTACTCGAAACGTAATTTCTTCGTCATCACTGATCAACGTATACTCATTCGATCGATCATTCTCATTATTTATCACTTCGGCGCGTACGCTTGACCCATATTAAGTGTGGCTCCTATTTATTCACATACTATTAAGTGTGTTTAAGTTTAACCCGTTGACGATGGTTTTTTGGATCGACAACATCTAAGCACCAGACCTAAAGAGCATGACGCTGGTTCATAAGAGTCTAGATATCATTCATGAACTTTTTTAGATCTAAGGGACCTTTTTTAAGACAGCCTTGTATATGCATGCATGTTTCGTAAGTAAACTATTAACCTTTCATGATCATATTACCTGTCAGGTGGCTGTAATATCAGCTTGGTCACATGATATAAGCGACCATATCACATAATGAATTTAGCCTTATTATAACTCAAACAAATGTGTCTGTACACAATATGAGGTCACATTTAATAAATAAAAACTGAAGTATAAGTTGTCGACGGTTGTGTTTCAAAGTCTAATCCCCATAATGCATGTTAATACTTCTTGTTTGTTGGGCTGAAATATTTCATTTTTTCTATCTAACTTGATACTAAAATGAACATCAGAGTATCGTTATGCCAATATTTTTTATAAACATGATGAGATCATTAAGCCAATGACAATGAACTTCTATAAGTTTATTCATAAGTTTACCAATTGGAAGAGGATTGATATGAGCTTTAACAACTATTGGTTTGCTAATTTCATTTTGATACATAAATAATCACTTTTTAGTGTTTGGATAAAAGTCTTCTCATTTGAAATGGTGAAATGATATGTTTAGGAAACGGCTATATGATTCTGGTTATGTCACCTCTTAGAAACTTAAATAAACAGAAATTTAAAACACTCACACAGTTTGGATCATCCAAATTCCAAGGTGCTTATGCTTATATTTAGGCTGATACGAAGTTTAGATCATCCAAATTCCAAGCTGCTTTTGCTTATTTAGTTATGTCTAATCTCCTAAACTGGTCTTTAGCTAAATTTCAATATCTAATTATTTTAACAGCTAAGTCTACTTTTATTTACTCTTTCTTAGTGTCTCTAAACACGCAGCAATAAGCATCAATATTCACAATCATTTAACACACACACAGCGTGTGAGCAGTGTGGTTATTACCCATCATCTATTCTACTAATTTCACTGCTTTTTTTACTATCTCACTTTTCTTTGCAATTGTTTTCCTACTTTTTGACATTTTTTCTGAAACTGAAGGAAATGATCATAAGAGAGTTGCTGATTGTGCTTTCTTTCACCTTTTCAGCTCTAGTTTAGGAAAGGATAAATAAAATATGCATATGTACCTCGATTGAAGGCATTGTCATTGATAGATGCAAGTCCTTGCCATTGTTTACCGCTTCCATCATAGTAATACAGCGAGAGCGCTCATCATTTTGGACACGGTCTTTCAAGGTGGCTAAATACACTGCAAAAACTATCTTGCTAGCTTGTGCATTAAAGCCCCCAAGTGCAACAGCCATGATATATCCCATGAGATTCTTGAGCATATTTAACTCCACCAAAGCCAGGACGGTGGTTTTCAATACCTTACTTACCACCTCTTCTTTGATCACCGCCTCACAAACCACAGACTCCCGCTGCCTTATCCAGTTTACCTTACCGCCGCAGGTTTCTTGTCCGAACAATACTTTCCTGTCACATTTTGAAAATATAATGTCTGAGCATATTTATCACTTACATGTAAGATTTATCAGCCATTCCAACTCTAATTTATAACCTCTGAGCTCATCATCTGATGAAGAAAAACACAATTAGATGTACCCGTATAATGATAGATACGCAATAACATAATCTAGAGACTATATAATGGCAATCATCATTTATCGGATAAAGATATATCAATGTAGATACGTGCATTGTCACATGATTAGTCATAGGTTTCATCACCTTGCTTGAACTTCGCAGGTGCATCAGCAAGAGCACCACCATAACCACCTTAAATCTGTGAAGCAGGAACACTACCATAACCACCTTGACTCTGTGAAGCAATAGCACTGCCATGTCCACCATTTGAACCAGCCTGGGCACCACCACGATTATCAGGCATAGAATCACCAGCATAACCATTCTTGTTCTGAAACTTGTCCAAACGATTATAACCTGTCCAAACGGCACCTATTAATAAACATAATTAACAAACAAAGTTTGACATATAGGGTGTTTGAATGTGTGTTTTGAACGTGATTATGTGATAGTGTTCTACAAAGCATAATGATTTATAAGATGCAAGAAAAGAACAAATCTCGGGAACACCAATTTGGGATGCTTGGCATTCAACTATAAGTAGGTATCCTAATAAGCAAATCCCTAATAGCCCCTATAAATAGTGCAATTTGAAATACCAAACAACCCCTATAATTAGTTGCTGCAATTCTAATAAGCAAATCTCAAATGTCTATTTTATGTTACTTTAAACAGCTCATTAGTTTTGGAACACAAATATGATGATATTCTTCTAGACAAAGAACTCCTTAGTAAAGACCCGATATGCTCCTTCTCCCTTATTAACTGATCACAAAATCGTCTACTTGATCACATGCTGCTACCGTTAAATAATAAAAGAAGCTAAAATTAACATGTAGGATATATTTATTGGATTTCAAGTTTCAAAAGTTTCAGCTGCTCACCCTTTGTCCAAACAATATAGTACTTGCAGTCTCTGTACGATGGCGAGGAGATGGACCAATAGTTATGACCAAGGATGTTCTAGCAGTTCCTGCATATAGAGTAGTCAAAGTACAAAGTTATGTCAAAATTGAGCGTAACAGTCACTCAAATCCTGAAATATATATTCCAAGGATATTCAAGAGAGAAGAAAAGAATTATAGCCAATGTCATCGATATATAAGCATGCAAGATCTCCTTTAAGTTTATGTATTAGTGTAGAGGATAAAATAAATGTTAAGTTGACTATAGCTTATTTGCATCAATGCAAAATGTAGTGAAAATTGTGTGTTCATATTCTACTAAACTTTCCTACCAATGAATCTGTAAGCAACCTTCTCAACTTAGAATGTACATGAGGGGTATATTCTGCAAGAACATTTATGCACTTCCCCAATGCACTTAAAGAAAGATTGATAGACTTCGTTCCTCTAATGTGTATCCCTCACTTCCTGTTAAAAGATAGTGGAAACAAAGATCTTACACTTGGTTTGGTGTATACATTAAGAATCTAAAACATTGCTGCAAGATACACAACCTATTGAATACAATTCTACATAACTAAAATGTATCGGCTTCATTAACCATACAGTAAATATAGATTTTTAATTAACAACAAAAAGATAGTGGAAACAAAGATCTTACACTTGGTTCCGCATATACATTAAGAATCTGAAACATTGCTGCAAGATACACAACCTATTGATACAGATTTCATTAGCAAAACTGTGAATGACACCTGAGAGCTAAACTAAACAGAGCCACACAGAACCATAGGTTTTTCAGCCACAACAGGAAGTAATGGTCCAAGAAAATCAGCAGCCAAGCCTACATCTGAGCACAATGATAACAGGCGTTGACGGTAGCCGTCCCGCAATTTAGCACACAAATCATAATAAAAAATAGACAAAGAAAAATTTAGAATCGTTTTGTTTTAGGGTTTTGAGTTATAGGTTATGTATATCATGGATTTTGATTAATATGCCATATATTTAGGGTATATATCTTCATATATATTTTTTGAAAATCAAAATATATGTATATTATTATTGTTTTTCATAGTAGAACACAAATGGTTGCTTGGAGCAGTTGGTTAAGCTTGTTGGACCTTAAACAAAGGTCTCAAGTTCAAATCTGGCAAGGGGAATTATTTTTAGACATATTTCGAATTTTTCATGCTAAATGTGGGTGCCATGTCATCTTTGAGGTGGCGCCCAGTCACTAATTCATATTTACACACTCATAGTTAGCGTGACTAAAACCACACAGTTGAGATGCAACGACTTTCATTAGATGCATTTCTATTCATCTAGATGCACCATATAGTGTTTTGAAAGTTAATTTGATATGTAGATGGTGCAAATTGACTTTCATGATTTTGGCACATGTAGAGGACCAAAAAATAAGAGAAATCATGAAATACATCTAAAATACATATATGCATCTAATTAAAAAATGGAAAACACATTATGATGCATTATAATGCATCTAATATTATAGAGATGCATCTAATTTAAGTCGATGCATCTCGGATATGCGGTTATAGTTACTTCTTATCCTTCTTATTTTAAGGAAACTTCTCATTTGATCCTAACTCTCTCTCTCTCTCTCTCTATATATATATATATATATATATAACAGGAGGCATTTGACAATTTTATGCCACGTCAATTCGGTTTATAAAATTCGGATTTTGTAAAAGTAGGTTTATAAAATTCGGATTTTTATGGTAAAATTCGGTTTCACCTAAGCATATATCATGAAAATTCGAAATATTTTTAAAAATTATGTCGCTTGCAAGATTGGAACCTGGGTTTGTAAATTCACAAACAAACACCTCAACCACTAGAGCAAACCAGAAGTTATGATATGAGTTTGAAAAACAAATATATCATTCTTAAAAAACACATAAATTTTCAAATCATAAAATATAAACCCAATCAATCGATTGTTACAAAACCCTAATATCATTCTTTAGGATCGTCCTAATCTTCATCTCAAAACCCTAATATCTTTGATTTGTTACAATTATTTGATTATATTACCTAATAATAGCTAAACTGTATATATATATATATATATACTAGCCGCAGGCCCGTCCGTTGGACGGGTTGCTTTAAGAAATTGTTTAGAGATTATTAAATAGATTTAAAAGGTAGATAAATTAACATTATAGAATAGATAATCTAAGCTTGTTAAAAATGATGTCATAATTTAGCATAAGGCATAAAAAAGCCTTAGATAAATGTTAAAGCTTATATACACTTGATAAAAATCACAGCGAGCAATGTTGACTGTAAAACAAAGGAGCATTGAGTTATAAAAAATTAGATGTATGTTGCATCAAAATAGAGAACATATTTTCACCCTTAATACAAAATATACTAAATAAATTTTCAATGACATTAATATAACGTTGTTAAATAAGTAACAAAATAAAATATTTTAATTTCATAAATTGTAGCATCAAAATAAAAGTTTAACGTTCTTATAAATTTTAAAGTGCAATTTAGAAGATTTCTATAAAATACTTCTTTGTAGACAACGTTGTCACAACATAATACTTTTAAACCTTTCTTGATGTTTAACCTTGAAAGAGCTACACATAATTCCTTCGTGACGAAACTTTTATTTGAAGGCCACATATCATACTGATCCGGAGTTTCTTCGTTCATTTTTTTGGTTCCGGATTCATTTGATGGATTTGTGTAGGGTAATGATGAATTTAATTGGGTAATTGAACGTGAATAATTATGATCCACGTATTTTTTTTTCCTAATTGTGTTTGGTTTTTTGATTTATTGAATCGGGTAATTTGCATATGATTCAATTAGTTTATTATGAATCTGAGATCGATTTCATGAATATTCTTTAGATTTTAATTTTTTAGAGTGATTTGATGAATATATTTTAGGTTATGAATTTGGTGGATCGGAGAGAAAAAAGAGACGGTTGATTTGTTAGGGAGAATATAATGAATTGGTTGTTATGTTTTGGGATTCAAAAAAAGTCAAAGATGGAAAATCTTATATGGCAGTCAAAATGAATTATGTAGCATTTTGCTGAATTTTGAGTGGAAGACCATTATCTCTCTATCCTTCCTATATATAAGTTTTAGATTAGATATATATATATTAGAGATCCAGTGAGAAGTAAATTAAAATAAGAAGTGGTGAGAAGTGACTAAAACCATACATTTGAGATGCAACGACTTGCATTAGATGCATTTTTATTCATTTAGATGCACCATTTTTAGTTTCGAACGTTAATTTGATGCGTAGATGGTGCAAATTGATTTTCATGATTTTGGCACATGCAGAGGAACAAAAAACAAGAGAAAAAATAAAATGCATTTAATATACGTATATGCATCTAATTAAAAGCTAGAAAACACATTATGATGTGTTATAATGCATCTAAGATTATAGAGATGCATCTAGTTTAAGTTGGTGTATCTCGAATATGCGGTTATAGTTACTTCTTATCCTTCTTATTTTAAGAAAACTTCTTATTTGATCATATATATATATATCATTTTTGAAGAATATCCTCCAAGACGTTCGGAAATTTTTGATGCTATAGTTTTTTGTGCTTTCAATTGGTGTAAAAGTCGTTGTCATACGACGTTTTCTTGGGACGATTGGTTAAAAAATCCCCAATTTATTTCCTTGTAATTGTTTTCTAGCTCCTTGCTAGTTTAATAAATTTTTGCCGTTCAAAAAAAAAAAAATATATATATATATATATATATATATATATATATATATATATATGAAATTGGTTTTCGGTTCGGAGTGCCAAACCCATATCCAACCCCAGAACCGAATTAGTAGTTCGGTTCGGTTCAGTTTTGGCGAATTCGGATTGGTTTATTATTCGGATCGTCGATTTGGATGTACTTGTGAAAACACATGTGTATTGGTCTCATCTTTATCAATACCTGAAATTACAAACAAAACTATTATTTTTATTATGAACACATATGCACGATCTAAACACATACTCACAAGTTGAAACATATATTCATATATATTTTCTTGATTTCATATCAACCTTAAAACACATGTGCACACTCTTTTCAATGATTCTATACAAGCCACAAAACATATATGCACTCTTCTATTAATTTTATATTAACTTTGAAACATATATGCATCGGCTTATATTTACGGATTCTTTTGTTCAAGTGATTGTATAACATCAATAAACTAACACCAACTCATTACACACATGAAATCACTGTGCCATATGCAATATGAATAAATTCAATTTTGTTTCATAGTAAAGATACATAGCAAGTGTTTCATACCAGTATAACAATTAAGTATAGATTTTTTATAAAAAAATTATAATGGACATTAAGTATAGATTTTTTTATAGTCACATACAAAAAAATATGTAATAATAAATAGTAAATCTATTTGAACCATGATAGATTATAAATTTAAGAGTTAAGTACATTTTTGGTCCTTGTGGTTTAGTGCGATTTCACTTTTGGTCCAAAATTCAAAAAATGTTTGGTTGTGGTCCAAAAACATAGTTTCGGTCCACTTTTAGTCCAATCCCGTGAATTTGCACTAAATTTTTTGGACTAAAAGTGAAACAAAACTATGTATTTTGGACCAAAAGTGTAACGAAACTATGTCTTTTTGACCAAAAGTGGAACAAAACTATGCGTTTTAGACCAAAACCAAACTTTTTTTTTATTTTTGGACCAAAAGTGAGAAAATGCACCAAACCACAAGGACCAAAAATGTACTTAACTCTAAATTTAATATAAAAACAAAAAACGATGTCATTTCTCAAATAAATACTATAATTTAATTAAAGAAACCTTACATGATTTGTAGGCCATGGGTTGAAAGCTTGTTAATTATTGTCGAGAGATAAGGATTAATGTAAGATCCCTTTGTTATTTCCTGGGGTCATACACTAGAGATTAACCCATTAATTGTCGTCACCTGTTACTTATTTTGATGGCCGATCCATCAGATCTACTATGGTTGTGGATAATTAGCACGCTGATTTTTTAGTCTACGTGGTTTTTTCGGGCCATTTTTTGAAGAAAAAAATGTGGTTATTAGATCTGGTAGAAAGGAATTGTGGAGATGTGGTTAAATTGAAGAAATATTAAACCTAAAATAAATCATCTCACGTGACTTTTGAGGAGGAACGGTTTTGATAAAATGCTAATACAAAATTCCTATATTGCCCATAAGCCTATTTAATTTATTTTACCTAGTACTCCTTTTAATTACATTAATTACACAAATGGCACAAGTCATCCTATCCATTGATTAAATGATCTAATGGTTTGTAATTGGTTCTGTAGGTTCTATACAAAAAAGTGATTCTGCAAAGAAAATCCCACTATATATATATATATATATATATATGGGTAAATTACATTGTTTGTCCCTAAACTCTACCCCGTTTGGTCCCTAGATAACGGGAACTCTCATACGGGGTCCCTTTTTGACACTGTTCTTACCCGTTTGGTCCCTCAAGCCCCGTTATGCCTAACAACAGTTATCTCCGTCGTTATCCTGGCTGCGTCGCTCTTTCGCTGAAGGGCAAAATCGTCTTTTCACTTTTATTTTTGGTTGCACTGTTGGTCCCTGACCCTTAGTCTACTAAGGTATCGTTTACTGTTCATTTTTTTTTCGTTTTGCGCTCGCACACATGGTCCCTCGTGTCTCTTTATTTTTCCTTCCTTTTTTCTTTTCCACCCAACCACCAACCACCACGAGTCACTGACACAACCTACTCGCCGGCACCCACAACGTGGTAACATACCCATATCAGAATCACCTTCAATACAAACAACCAACTATAGATTGATGAACGACCGAAAATCATATTAACACTTGTATGGATCCACTATATCCGGTGGCGATGGTGGTTACGATAAGACGGGTAGTGCCGGCGGCGGCGATTGATGACATGGTTGAGTATCATGATTTGGATACACATGGGGTAGTTGCTAAGGTTTTAGGGTCTAAAATGTTTACTACTAGATCAGGATTATAGTATTTTTCATTGTGTTAGATTACGGTATCTTTTATGATGACTGAACTGTTTTATAAGGTATTTTTTTTGATAAGAAAATTGTTTCTTTGGTTGACACATGGTATAATGTTTATATTTGTGAATGTAATGTGTTTACACGTGTGATGACCCAAAATATTCTACAATGTGCATGTAATGTGCTTACAGGGGTGAAAGGATTAAAGTTCTTAAGATATTTTATGAATTATCCGAACATATAGAGGTGGACAAAAACAAAAATATAGTTTAAGGGTGCTATTATTAGTACTTCTGGTCTACTAAAAAGTATAAAAAAGTATAAAAAGTACAAAGCATGCTTTTTTGTCCTCAGTTTACAGTGAAACACGATTTTTTTATCAGCTTTTGTTTCGTATTTTTTGCCAGTTTAATGCTTTTGACTTGTTAAACTTTATAATTTTCGTTTCATACTTTCTGTTTCACAGTTTTGTACCATAAAAAAATTATAAAAAAAAGGAAAAAACAAAAGGGTACAAATGACTTTTTAAAGGAGGTCTTTATAACCTACCTCATAGTTTAAATCAAACGGCAGTTGATGTCTCTTATATTTTTCACTTAGGTTAGGTTATAAGTACCCTCCATAAAACACCATTTGTAGCCCCTTTATATTTTTTGTGTTTTTTTATTTTTAAAAATTTTTATTTTATTTTTATAATTTTGTTTATGTTATAAAACTATGAAACTGAAAGTGCGGAAAAAAATATCAAAGTTTAACGAGTTAAAAGTATTAAACTTTCAAAAAATACAGGACATGAACTGATAAAAAAATGTGTTCCACTGTAAACAAAAAGACAAAAGGACCAAAAAATATGAAACATTCGTACTTTTGTGAGCCGAGGTACCAATAGTAGTACCCTTTTCACTTTAACACATTCTTTTACTTGGACCGGTTCCTAAACAAACACGTATACACTAGTAAACATGACAAGTATCATTATGCACATATCTTAACTAAGTGACAAGTGTTTCACTTGATATTAATATTAATATAAATAATTAAATATAAAAAGACATTATCACATTGTCACTCTCTCATGATAATGTATTTTCACACATTTTTTATTGTTCTTCACTTCTTTTCCTTTTGTAGTTGGCTCTTCAATCTTAGTGATTTTATGCGTCAACATAAATAACTCATCATAAGAATTGGACTATTGTACGTATGTGTATAATTTTAGTTGCGGTCAAAACATCAAGTTATTGGACTCACGTCATCGTATTCACCATCGTTATCGGATCCGGATTGGATTTAACGAATACCGCATGCAATCCTCTCAAGATCAGGCGATGATCCAAGCAACCCTCTCAAGAGCCGACGATGATCCAACTACAGTAGTGTCGCTAACCACAACCTCGATGTCGACCTACACCGAACCTAATTATTCTTCATCATAAAGAGTGAAAGACCACATGACACATATCATATGGATTGAAATATATAAAGAATGAATGAAAGAGTTAAAGAACCCTATGGTATGTGTGTTTGTACAGTAAAGAAACAAACGAAGTTGGTTGGTATAAAACGGGGAAGTGAAAAAGAAAACAGAAAATAACGGTCACAAGGCTAGGGAAGAAGACAAATAACAAGAACACCAAAGGTTATTGTTTGGACTAAGTCGTCAGGGACCAACGGTGCAATCAAATTTGGGACGAAAAGACGTAAATACCCATCGTGTGCAAGGCACATGGAAGAGATAACGAGAAAGAAAACTGGCGTTATGTATAACGGGGCTTGAGGGGCCAAACGGGTAAGCACGGTGTCAAATAGGGACCCCGTATGAGAGTCCCCGTTATCTAGAGACCAAACGGGCAAACGAGGTAGAGTTTGGGGACGAACAGTGTAATTTACCCTATATAAAAATAATAATCACACACACACACACACACACACACACACATATATATATATATATATATATATATATATATATATATATATATGAGACCATTCTTTGCAGAACCACTTTTTTATACAGAACGTACAGAACCAACTTTGGACCAATAAGAATTTAGTATTATTAAATCATTTTATTTAATTCAAAAGGGTAAAATAGTAACACACATTTTCACTTTCTTTTTGAATTTTTAAAAAAAAAATGTTTTTATTAAGCCTTAAATTTTCAGAATTAATTTTTTTATTTTTTTTTGAATTAATTTTTTTATTTTTTTAGCAAATATATTTCAGAAAAATGAGGTGCATATATGTTTTTTAAATATTATAGAAATTCATATATGTTTCTTGCATACAAGTTTTAAAAAAATAAAGTGCATATGTGTTTTTTTTTCTTTTATACAATTGTTTAGCCATGAAACTTGTTTTTTTTCTTTTTAAAATGATAATTACACATATGTTTCTAGTGTACATTATTTCAAAAATTTATACAAAAAACATAAATATATACATTTAATCTCTAAAATTATAAGAAAGCAAAAGCAAAAACATAAATATAAATAGAGTACACAAAATTTGATATCAAATGAAATACAATTCAAATACAAATGTATATTGTTAAATATAAATGTGCACTCTTGAAATAACATGCGTGAACTCTTCGAGAACATATATGCACAGCTTCGAGAACATATATGCACAACTTCAAGAACATATAAGTACAGCTTCGAAAACATTTGTGCACGCTATCTAAAAGTAAGGGTGCATCCATTGATCATTTGCATCACACCTCCAAAAACATGTATGTTTGCGGTGCACTGTATACCAACCTTTTGTCCAAAACTCCAAATAAGTGTCTGTTGAATGGCCAAGTATGATTTTTTTGGAACAAAGGAAACAAAAGTATAGGTAGAATAGAAAGTACATAATGATTTTGTTGTTATTGTCTTCCTCTATGTATACACCTTTAGCGTGCCTTCCTCTATGCATTAATTCGTGACCCAATGTAACCAAAGTTCCTTTAATCATACATAAAACTTTATAAATCATATCATACCATTGAAACCAATTTTTTTATTAAACATAATGCTTGTAAGCTTATTTAACACTTTTTTTTGATAAACTATATACAAATGTTGGACAATGAACTATTTCGAGAGTGAGCCGGACCTGCAAAACATTTACCGGATATTAGTTTTGCCTAACCAAAAAGAGTCGCGCTAAACAAAGCCATAGACACGAGTTTCTTACATTCGTTTTATAGTAGTTGTACCGTGCATCTGAACTAACTTTACTACATATGATACTGTTAAATTGAACTTTCAATCAAGAATGAATTAAACACCAGTCACCAATTCGAAAAATGATTCAGAGGCCTAACATGCGGCAAAGCAACAAGTAGATTAAAACATACAACGAATTTAAACATTTATATTAAATTGTCAAATAATGAATGAACTATGTTGATTATTAAGTAAATGCTTAGGCATTTGCTAGTTTAGCAAATAAATTATAGTATAAGAAATAATACGATACGATCATATATGTATATTTTTTTGGCGTGAATTTTAATCCACTCATGCCACTTTCGATGTTCATCTGGGAATTTTTCTTCGTCAGCCACTATGAAGAACAGGGTTCTGTCAAAACTGAGTCAAACTAGGTTTGAAGTATTTGCACAATTGTATTCATGTTTCTAAAAAATATTTTATAGGGTCCTATCAACAATTTGATGGTACTATTAACGTGTCAGATTTCAAAATTTATACATACAAATGCCAAACAGAGTACTCACAGCCAAGGCCACTCGTTACAAGGTATCCGAGCGCTCAAGTACTGCCTAGCGAGTTTTACAGCAAAAATCACCACACACTTCCCTTTAACCACTCAAGCTCATCATTATCAAATAACAAGAGTTCATTTTCATCTTCATTTGTATACCAAATAAGCATACCATATGAGATGTTCTATACACATTCAAAGAGACACTAAAATCCCTAAATAGAGTTATATTCTACAACTCATTCTCCTGAGAGATGACGCCACATTTCTTCCTCTCTTGTGTAAATTACGATTGAGTATTTTACTTATATCCAGATCCGTAAACATATATGTTCTAAGCCATAACTTCATGAATCAAAATCATTATAATAAAAAAGAAATCTCAAATAGATAAAATAAAATACCGACCTTTATTCCATCGTAAACTCATTGCACCGTCGTTTCACTGCCGTCGTCTCCATCCTTCTCGAACCATCGTCGGCGTTGTCCTCCTCCTCCAGCCACAACCTCATTGGTTCTCTTTCATCACACAGCCTTTGACACAACCTCCCTGATTCTCTTTCGTCGCACCATTTTCGAATCTGAGTTTGATTGTGGGATTAGGTTTAGATCATATGTATATGATGTTAAATTGATAAAGGAGAAAAGTCTAATATATTGCAAGATGAATTAGATTTAATAATTACGTGCTTTTTAGAGATTATGTTAGTGGTGGTTGAGAAAGATAGAACTAGGGTTTGTGAGAGAGAAAAAACTGACAGACGTGTGAATTAACTAATACCCCAAAATAAAAGACAGTTTTATCTTTTTATGAGAAAATAGTTATTTGGAATTCCTTAAATACCCTTGACTCATATAAAAAAGTTATAAATATTTACAAAAATGCCATCTTGCATTAATATGATGTACATCATGCATTATTAGGAGTAAAAAGGCTAGTTAAGAAAATCCCGCAACATCCTATGTTTGACATGGAATACGTTCGTTTGCCCAGTGATAGCTAATCACCCAAACGGGGATGTCAATCCCAATAGATATATTCATAACATTCGCGCTCACAATCCAGTAATTGACAGTTCATGATAATGGGCTCAACTAGGGTTATCGCTACCTAGGCAACACGTAATCATAATGTGAAAATTAACCACTTGTGTCCAATTGCAAAACATTTCATGTTTCTCACGCCAAAAACTTATAAAACAAATCATGTAAAACATGGGGCTATGAACTCACCTTGAGTGAGCGAATATCAAGTATATCACAAATAATGTGTCACGCAAATCGTCAAATGCAACCTATTTAATTTAAGGTCGTATAAGTACTAAGCATGATGATTAACATCTACCATATACAATTCTACATAGCTACATCACCATCTAATTGTTTTGGTAAAATTGTGTTTAATAAGTTAAAACGTTTATAATTTCCATTGTAGTAAAACTGGCGTAACTTTCGCGTTTTAAGCCCGATTTTGACGTTTCTTATGCCCACGCTTTCGTATTAGGACGAGTTATCATAATTTATCATTTTCCTATTTTTAGTCCCCTGATGAACAGTACTTTTTACTGTTAACACCGGTTATAAAGTTATTTTTAAAGTTTTAGTTATCGTAAAACCCGTAAACGTCGTATTTTTTGATGAGTATTTGCAAATTGCTGAACGTACTTCACGAGAATGTTTAGATAACTTTACTAAATGCATACATGTTTTATTCGCTGAAACATTTTTAAGAAAACCTACTAGAAGGGATATTGAAAAAACGTATCAATTGCACGAACAAAAACATGAACTCCCAGGAATGCTCGGGAGTATTGATTGTATGTATTGGGAATGGAGAAACTGCCCAAAGGCATTACATGGGCAATTCAAACAAAAAACAATAAAAAACGAGGATCATAACATACCCATCTCTTTTGTTAGAAGTTGTGTGCGGATCAAAGATTGTGAGATTTGGCTTGCATTTTTTGAGGTTCAAGAGGGCGGAATAATGATTCTAATGTGCTGTTGTATGGATTCACCATATTGATGATGACTTGCTGTTACAGACTCCGAAATGTCCATTTCTGGGTAACGTCATACATATAGGAAAGGTTACTATTTAGCCGATGGTATTTATCCAACATGGTCTACGTTTGTCAAATCATTTTTCGTTGCAAGGGATGAAAAATCCTTGAAGTTTAAAAGAGTTCAAGAAGCTGCAAGGAAAGATATTGAAGAGTTTTCGGTAGTACTCCATGGTGTTGGGGAATTATACGACAAAACGTCGTTGCTTACCATTTCAACATGTTGAAAAAGATAATGTAATTGTTGTATATTTTTTACTAACATGATTTTGAAGGACACGTAGGATTTGAAGTGAACTGTGGAGAGATTTATGCGATAGTCCACGCCGCAAATTCAACGAACTTGGGTGGAAAGATGCGAATTACATTAGGAAATCAAAAGAGCTTCGAGATAGAAAAACACACATCGATCTTCGACAGGATCTTGTGGAGCATCTATGGAATAATCATTAGTTTGTAATTTTAATTTTATGTAATGTTTTATTTTATGTAATGTTTTTTTTTTAATTTTATGTAATGTTTTTTTTTAATTTAATGTAATGTTTTTAATTTAATGTATTGTTTTTAATTATATTGGGTATTTTTTTAAATTAAGTAAATAAAAAAAATAAAAAAAATGGAGAACGGCACCAGAAATGGTGCTAACGGATGCCCCAACAAATGTAGTGCCGTTCAGTTTCTGGTGCCGTTCTCCATTTTGCTGACGTGGCAACACTTTTTGAGAACGGCACCACTTGCTCTAGCCACTCTAAATATTTGCAATAATAACTCAAATCTTTTGCATTTAATATGATGTACATCTCATTATTAGAGTTAAATAAGACTGGTTATGTAGGTTTTGTACAAAAAATTGGTTCTGCAAAGAAAATCCCAATATATATATATATATATATATATATATATATATATATATATATATATATATATATATATATATATATATATATCTATATATATATATATATATATATATATATATAATATATATATATATATACCTTATATATATATATATATATATATAATTTTTTCAGAATTTTTTGAGAACTTTTTTAAAAAAATAAATCTTTTTATCCTTCTCACGAATATATATATATACATGTGATGAGAAATCCACTTGCGCGTCTTAAATCTTAGACTCCACTTAATTAAGTTATAATCGTTCTTATATTTATATTATACATCGCTCAATTGAAAACTTTCTATTTTAAGAAAACCTTCTATTTTTCGAAAGTTACTATTTTCGGAAAGTTATCGTTTTTAGTAAGTCTTGTTATCCAATTATATTTATGATAATATTTATTTATCTCGTCGAGCTTTCGACATTCAATTTGATTATTATTTACTCATATCGGGATTATATTCTGAATATTCCAAAAGTTACTATATTTAGAATTTACTTCGTCTATAATAACGGTTAAGTTTAAAATATCTCACTCGAAGTAATAGTAGCGTTTAATTACTTTTACGACATCCGACAAGTTTAGTATTAACCCGTTGACTTTCAAAAGTCAACGTCTGACTTTGATGGAGTTTGACTTTTTATATATATTTATAACTAAATCTGATCCACTCCAAACAACCTGTTATATCAAATTTTCACGACTCGAACTCAAAAGAGATTTTATGTAAAACGATATTCTGGACAACTTTTTAGTTTTAGCCGAGACCCGAAACTCGACAGAAAATGACCAAAATGCTCCTGCAAGTTTCTGCAGGAATTTTGACATTTTTGATAAAAACGCAGACTTTGACCTTGGGTTTTGACCCGTTATTACTCGATTTTAAAACTAGCAAGCCTCGCGGCAAAGTAAAACATCATTCCGAGCAACTTTCGTGTTTCGCCGGATGGCCGAAACAGACTCGAAAGTGCTCAAAACGAGTATTTAATTTCCTGACAGCAACCAAAAATATGCAATAGCTGTTGGAAAGGTTTTTAAGTTTTCAAATCTTGTTTTCGCCGTAACTTATTTGTTATAAGGAGTTACGGGACGTTCGAATTACCGAAACGTACATTAGGACAAACTCTTATCATATTTCAACATCAAAAATCAGTTTTTATGAAATCTCGAACCTAGAAATCTGATCCAAACTTTCTGCTCGAATTTACTACTTTCAAAACGCGCCAAAGACTATCTTTCGACCCAAAAATTTATTAAAAATATATCTAGTATAACCTATGTACTTTATTCACATCATTCAATCAACCCATTTCATAACTAATCTAATCGACGCAAGACCTCGGATTTCATCACATATACGAAATCGAATCAAATGAACAAAACAAACAAAACAAATGATAAAAAAATACTCACAACAACACACAAGGTGTTGGTTTCGGCCCTCCTTGTGGTTCGAACCTACGGACGCAACCCCAAACGCATAACCCGAACCGTTTCGACAAAACCCACTTCGATAATACTTTAATATAACCATTTTACACCTCCTTTTAACTCGAAAATATTTGAAACTAAACCGAACTCTAACTCCAAAAATACTCATTGCATGTGTGATTTTATTGGATAGATGCGTAGGAAATGACGAGGGGATTCGGAAAATATAGGTTGATCGGAATGCATGTGATTTTTCCGGACCACGACGGCTTCCGGTGACCGGAAAAGTTTTCTGGTGGTGGCAGCCGGCGGCCAAGGTGGAGAGGGGGAGAGAATATGATTTTGGTAAAAGTCATAATGTGTGTGTTTAGGTTCTATTTATAGAAAATCACTTTGGTCATTTGGTAATAATAGTCCTTCTTTCTTTTCTTCTTTAAATTTTTGACATGTCTATATTTTACTGAAATTAAAAACCGACAACCGTGGCTCGGGTTTACACTTCCGAGACCACTTTTATTTTCCGTTATTTTTTTCTTGGTTTAAACATTTAATAAAATGTGTACATTTTAAAACACGAGTCCGGCTCAAGACAAGGAACAAAAGACGACATTCGTAAAAATAATAAATTCACTATCTTAAAAATAATAATAGATGCGTCGAAAATTTTTACGTTGTTTAAAACGTTTAGCGAACACGCGTTCAAACGTTGACTCGCGAAACGACCAAAATAGAATTTTTAAATTCCGTTCAAAATAAAATACTAAAATATTTATTTACGACAAATAAAAATTTAAATGTCGACGTTCGCTCACACGGATTTATAAAATAATAATTATGACGTCGAATTCGCGATCGTCATACGCGTCGTGAAACTCGGGTTGTTACATTCCACCCACCTTAAGGGAGCGCCGTCCCGTTGCTCGTCCCTTTTTACTCGTCTTGATTACTCTTACGGTGAGACATTTTTCTTACAATTGGACGGTCTCACATGCCTGAATGCAAAAATTCACTCTATATAACACTTGCCTTGACTGTCCCGGATGGAAAGTCAACAAAAAAATAGTAATTCATATCAACAAAAATCAAAAATATAGTTACAACTGCTCTTATTATAAGAGGCAAAATACGTCACCTAGCATATCCGGGAAAACGTAAATCACGTCGTTTTTAAACGAAAGACTTTAAATGAAGGATCAACCCAAACCTTAGTTCAGTGATCATTTCAACGGAACAAAAACGCACATCTTTACACAAAACTAGAACATACATTGCTAGCTAAAATCGAGATAGACGTCAATGTTCGAAACCGATATATATTAATATCGTCATCCAAAATCAAATTACACATGTCGCCCTCCCGGTCTTATTTAATAATGCCCCACAGGTTGCGAAAAATATTCTGGAGTACTTGCGACTCCATCCAACGCATTACAGCGTTAACATATAATATCTCTCTATATTAGTCATTTTAAAATGACCCTATATTTCTCTCTAGCTTATAATCGCTTTGCAATAGTCATGCCCGCTTTCTATAAGTTTTAGCATAATATGCGTGCTTACTCATAAAGAAGCTTCAGCAATGGCCATGCTCATTTTGCGGGTTCATACCCAATCGGTTAGATTGCTCATTATACCCGGCTTGTCGGATGGCCAAGCCTCTTAGTAATGATCTCGACTAATTCACGGTTAGGTTTTAGCCAACCATAGTCATGCTCGTGGGCTAACATGCCACAACCAACAATGATCTCAGGCTTGCGTACCTTTCAAGCAAACCTTCATCTCCCTTTGGGTAAGTATACCCATTCACTCATGTCCTCTGCCATATCATGACACAATAAAAGCGACCAATGCGCTTGCTACCATTCAAGAGCACATAGCACATAAGACACATAGATCACATAATTCTGCGGCGATAATCCTGCTAGAAAACATATATTGTCGTAAGACAAATTGAAAGCAATCAAGAAAACAATTAAGCATCATGGGCTTGTTGCTCGTTCGACGAAAATCAAAGATTCCAACGTTTTCACATGGCGACTAGCACAATCGGCCTGGTCCCAATACATCGCGTAATATCCCCGATGAATCAAATCATCAAATCAAAATAATCACTCATATTCCTAATTTAATACCGTTTGACTTAAGGCATTGGCTATGTTGGTTGTCCCTTCAGTAATAGGAACGGACGTCACCATTTTGCTAGAGTTTCCAATCAATTCGCCACTCTTCACGCCCTTGAGTCTTCACGTCACGGAGTAAGGGTCACTACACCTGATTGTGGGTCAAGTATCGTACAATATCTTATTCTAATCCTTGACGATTAAGGTATATTAAAAACTACATTATCACTACTCTCCATTTTGGGGAAAGAAGTCTTCTTCACGGCCATCAGTCGATACATCGTTGGCAACACACATCTAATACATGAGAAGTCTTCTTAATTTCTCGCCTTCAACCTCGGGACTAACCATCTCAGCTTCCACCCACCTTTAGAATCTTGCGACTCCAAGAAGATCCCTTCTCAGTGTTGGTATCCAGTTTCTTGGTATCTCATCATCTAACCACCTTATAACTTCTCCATGACTTTTGGGTATGTCTACGTGTCCATGCTCGATGGCACTCTATACCTTTACTAATTCTCGAGAAATTGTCGTTACATGACATACAACATCCAATCTCTACGTCCGACTACTGGTCTATATCACTAGGACCTAGACCTTATTACGTTTCTAGACACACTCATTTTGGACAAATACCGTCGGCATTTTCTCTCCGGAATGACTCTATCAAAACGACTCGCTTGAGACTCTCTCCATGCAGTCAATAGGAGTAAGGTTACTTGCATAACAATCCGTAGTAGGGTAAAAATATTTTCTCCTTTCGGAAGCTTGACCCAAACATTTATCCTAATTATCAAGCGTTTTAATGGTGACGATTTACCCGACATAACGTGGTTCTTCCTAAATTATGCATAGTTGATCAAGTTATGCATAATTGAGGACCAAACGACATCATGTCCATCCTCGTCAAAACGTTCCTTTTTCATACGCTACACGCGTAAGTCATTTTCTTCGGCATCAACAAAAAATTTAAAATAAAAATAAAAACATGATTGTTTTAAAAGAAAGAAAAGAAGATAGCATCATTCCATCTTCCATTCTTATTATTTAAAAAAAGAAATTTGTTTTGAAAAGAAGATTTATTTGACACCACAAGGTCAGTTTATGAAATTTAGAAAACACATTTTCCATGGTTTACACAAACAGTTTATACAACGAAATCTATACAATTCGCGCAACGACATTTGTCCAACACACAAATTCGTTATTGCGATCCCTAAATTTTAAAATCATCAATTTGCAAGACATTATTTGATACAGTTTGGTCAACGGTCACAACAAGTACCAAAAATAATACCGACTCATGGACTATGCAAATAAGTACCATACACGTGCGGAGGATCCACCAACCGGAATCATTCCACACTCGGGGTCAAATCAATCTCACACAAGCCAAGTGCCTCGGGGGTAACCACGACCTCCAGGCTTCACTCATAGTACAACCTACACAATGACACCTCCTCATAACTCATAACCGATGATAATTACAGTAATTGTAATAACAATGCCGAAAATAACATACATACATACCAATTTTCCCCAAAGAGGGATACGTCATTGGCTTTCAAAGCCAGTACATCCAACCGTAACGGTTCTAAGTTTCCAATACATAAACTACGTATACATGAACTCTCCTAGAGTTCTAAATCAGAAGTAATAGCTAAAGAGTGCACAATCACCACGCCGGTGATAAGATAAAACTCCGAGGCAACAATAACCTCAATCCAATAAACCTAAATTTTGAAATCCTCCTACTTACTAGTCTATGAACGATAAAAGTATGAGGTTTTCGTCTACGGAAAGCGTTTCGAGTCTATTTTCCAGAAACATAAGGCCCAATGCCCAGAAAGTTTTGTACCCAAGGTGAAATTACCATTTTATCCCTATTTATCAAAGCCGCCATTTTCCAAAATTTTATCGTTCCACTAAACTGAGTGTATCTCCTAAACTGTACGTCCGCAAAAGCTGAAACGACCGCTCAAATCTAAGTTTGTTCAATATCTAGAACTTACAGTTTTACATATTTAGGTGTTGTTATGTAAATTTTTGCACTTATTACACATTCAAATTTTGGTCTCAATTTTCGTCTAGTTTTGCCATTTCGATGATAACTCATTCGTCAGGTGTCGATATGACTCCATCCGAATTCCTACATGTACCTAAGAAGTTTCTCTATCTCCTAGTCTAATTTCCCAGGTATTCATAGACCAAAAATATTTTGAAACTTATCCAACAAGCTGCTATCCCAAAGCAGTCCCCAAAGAAATTTTGACAAATTTTTATAGTTTGCGAAAATGAGCGTAATTTAAATTTATTGATACTTTTGATGTGAAACCAATTGGAGGTAATAGCCCTAAGAGCCTTTTACATGTACCTAAATTTTCTTTTGAAAAGTTATTACAAAAATATGGAGTTATACTACTTTTCCCAACGGTATACCAGATTTGACTAGTTTTAGAAAAACGACGATATCTCACTCATCCGGAAGAGTTAAAATTCTATCTAACTCACCACATGTACCAACATCTCAATTGGCTTTCCTAGGTGCCGTAAGACCAAAAATAGTTCACAATCAACCCCACAACCTGCTGGTTACAAATTACTGTAAAATCCATTTCAAAATCCAACCAAATACCATTTTAATTCCTCCAAACGCCAATACAAAGCCACACCCAATGACTTAACACTCCTTCAAACACAAAAACTCATAGATTTCCAGAATCAAACATTCCATGACTTACTAAGTAGAGGTCGATACAAGAGAATCAAAACACAAACGCACCAACTTTATTTGAAAGCTCCGAAGATAGACGTTTCCAAACGACGCATTACGTGGGAATAAGTTAATAACCGTTTTTCAAAACATTAAAGGGTTATGGGATGACATATAAAAGTTGCACTCCCATCAACCGGGAAATTTCAAAACAATAGGTTACGAAACAACATATGTGATTCAAAAGCAATGGGAAAATATTCGAACTCGGAGTCGAACAATAAATCACCCAATGGGATCGACAAACTACGACGAATCAACATCATCAAAAGATGAAAAGTAAAGTCGCGAAAAAGTTTCGAAGATAATCGTATAACAACGATGTTTTCATCACGTATCAAAATAATATTATTATATCGCATCGAAATGTTTTAAGAAATTAAACTCTTCGCAAGAAGTGAATATCAAGATATATATAATCGTATACCATAGAACGGATGTCACACACACACACACACACACACACACACACACACAGACACGTATATAATTATTATTTACACCAAGTGTCACCCACTTGTTACGCATATAATATGCAATCAAATATACCACATAAGGCTCACGGGGGATTAAAAACGATGCGCGCGCGGATATCGGACAACGGTGAACGACTCGTAAAATTTTTCGAAAACAGTTATAGTCCAGGTGTTGAAAAAGTCCTAGTTCGCTATAACCAGTGCTCTTGATACCACTCGGTAACACCCCCAAACTACGATACGCAGCGGAATACAACATTTGGGGTTCTACATCACGATATAATCACACAAGTCATAACAAACAACTATAAAAGATATGTTTGTTAAATAAATTTCATTTATTTCGTTGAAAAGAATCAGAATTACATAGGTCCCAAAACTATCGTAGAAAATTTAATTCTACAAGTCACATCACGACTTCAGTTCTAAAATATTTCTATCATTCATTGACACAAGTTCACCGAAACACCGTCTTTGATATTCGCGTTTCGTCCCATCCAAGCCATCTTCAATACCTAAACCTGGGATACATGCTTAAAATCGTCAACAAAACGTTGAGTGAATTCATAGAGTTTACACACAAACAGTTAGAACGCACATTTGATTCAACCAAAACATATAACATTGCTCGTAAGTCAAGTTATATATAAATAATGTATTCCAACTAATGAGCCCGCGTACCGACACTTAACACATTCATCCCGCAGGACGAAATAATGTCCGAGAAGTATGCCTCTTCTCCCATTACTAACTACAAAATGTCCGTTACAGGGTGCTCGCTTATCAATCAAGGATTCATACCCCGAACAGGGTTGTCAAACCCAATAGATCTATTTAATGCATTAGCATTCACCAACAACAAGGCAATTAACAGTAACACAGTGAAAGGCATATACCCAATAGTTCATGGAATCATATTTAGTATCAAAACACATTGCGTTCTCATTTTCAAAACAAGCAAGTATCCCCCTCGCGGGTTTAAAAACATTTAAAACACTTAAAAGCGAGGCTATGAACTCACCTTGTTCGAAGCCAAAGATCATATAATCGAAACAATCCACGGGGAATCAACGAACCCGATCACGACCTATAATTTATGTCGCTCGATTACTATACCGAAAAGTAGGGTCAACGATGCGTACATCGTATCAACAAAATCATATACTATATATATATAGAGAGTAGGGATCCAATGAGAAGTAAATTAAAATAAGAAGTGGTGAGAAGTGACTAAAACCACACATTGGTGATGATGCAGACGACTTGCCATTGATGCATTTTATTCATTTATATGCACCATTTTGAGTTTCGAACGTTAATTTGATGCGTAGATGGTGCAAATTAATTTTCATGATTTTGGCACATGCAGAGGAACAAAAAACAAGAGAAAAAATGAAATGAATCTAATATACGTTTATGAATTCCTCTATTAAAGCGTGAAAACACCCTAATGATCGTTTATAAAGCAATCTAAGAATATAGAGATGCATCTAATTTAAGTCGGTGCATCTCGGATATGGCGGTTATTAAGTTACTTCTTATCCTACTTATTTTAATAAAACTTCTATTAATCCCTAACTCTCTCTCTCTCCTCTCTCTCATCAACATATATATAACTATAAAATAATATATATAATATAATAAATATATATATATATATATATTCATACATGTGATGAGATATCCACTTGTGCTTTAGATCCTAAAACCCCGCAATATTAGGTTTATAATATTTTTTTATTTATATTATACATCGCTCAAATGAAAACTTTCTATTTTTGGAAAGGTACTATTTTCGGAAAGTTACCGTTTTTAGTAAGTCTCGTTATCTAATTATATTTATGATAATATTTATTTAACTAGTCGAGCTTTCGACATTCAATTTGATTATTATTTACTCATATCGGGATTATATTTCGAATATTCCAAAAGTTACTATATTTAGAATTTACTTCGTCCATGATAACGGTTAAGTTTAAAATATCTCACTCGAAGTAATAGTAGCGTTTAATTACTTTTACGACATCCGACAAGTTTAGTATTAACCCGTTGACTTTCAAAAGTCAACGTCTGACTTTGATAGACTTTGACTTTTTATACATATTTATAACTAAATCTGATCCGCTCCAAACAACCCGTTATATCAAATTTTCACGACTCGGACTCAAAAGAGATTTTATGTAAAACGATATTCTGGACAACTTTTTAGTTTTAGCCGAGACCCGAAACTCGACAGAAAATGACCAAAATGCCCCTGCAAGTTTCTGCAGGAATTTTGACATTTTTGATAAAAACGCAGACTTTGACCTTGGGTTTTGACCCGTTATTACTCGATTTTAAAACTAGCGAGCCTCGCAGCAAAGTAAAACATCATTCCGAGCAACTTTCGTGTTTCGCCGGATGGCCGAAACGGACTCGAAAGTGCTCAAAACGAGTATTTAATTTCTTGACAGCAACCAAAAATACGCAATAGCTGTTGGAAAGGTTTTTAAGTTTTCAAATCTTGTTTTCGTCGTAATTTCTTCGTTATAAGGAGTTACGGGACGTTCGAATTACCGAAACGTACATTAGGACAAACTCTATCATATTTCAATGTCAAAAATCAATTTTTATGAAATCTCGAACCTAGAAATCTGATCCAAACTTTCTGCTCGAATTTACTACTTTCAAAACGCGCCAAAGACTATCTTTCGACCCAAAAATTCATTAAAAATATATCTAGTATAACCTATATACTTTATTCACATCATTCAATCAACCCATTTCATAACTAATCTAATCGACGCAAGACCTCGGATTTCATCACATATACGGAATCGAATCAAATGAACAAAACAAACAAAACAAATGATAAAAAAATACTCACAACAACACATGTGGTTCGAACCTACGGACGCAACCCCAAACGCATAACCCGAACCGTTTTGACAAAACCTACTTCGTTAATACTTTAATATAACCATTTTACACCTCCTTTTAACTCGAAAATATTTGAAACTAAACCGAACTCTAACTCCAAAAATACTCATTGCATGTGTGATTTTATTGGATAGATGCGTAGAAAATGACGAGGGGATTCGAAAAATATAGGTTAATCAGAATGCATGTGATTTTTTCGGCGACCACGGTGGTTTCAGGTGACCAGAAAAGTATTCCGGTGGTGGCAGCCGGCTGCCAAGGTGGAGAGGGGGAGAGAATATGATTTTGGTAAAAGTCATAATGTGTGTGTTTAGGTTCTATTTATAGAAAATCACTTTGGTCATTTGGCAATAATAGTCCTTCTTTCTTTTCTTCTTTAAACTTTTGACACGTCTATGTTTTACTTAAATTAAAAACCGACAACTGTGACTCGAGTTTACACTTCCGAGACCGCTTTTATTTTCCGTTACATTTTTCTTGGTTTAAACATTTAATAAAATGTGTACATTTTAAAACACGAGTCCGGCTCAAGACAAGGAACAAAAGACGACATTCGTAAAAATAATAAATTCACTATCTTAAACATAATAATGAGATGCGTCGAAAAATTTTACGTTGTTTAAAACGTTTAACGAACACGCGGTCAAACGTTGACTCGCGAAACGACCAAAATAGAATTTTTAAATTCCGTTCGAAATAAAATACTAAAATATTTATTCACGACAAATAAAAATTTAAATGTCGACGTTCGCTCACATGGATTTATAAAATAATATTATGACGTCGAATTCGCGATCGTCATACGCGTCGTGAAACTCGGGTTGTTACAAAAACTTTCTAACCCCCATTCGTTTCCTTAACATGGCTTCTCTATGGAGAATCACGTTCCATCATGCCAACCATTCAATAAGATTATCTAGGTGAAGTGACACCATCCTCACTCACATGACCCTTACCTCATTCGGCGACTCTAGGGTTAGCTTGATTTTAGAATCCGTCTTGAAGTTCCTTCACTTGTTTAAGGAGGTCTTCATTCTATACAACACGTGATCCTTGTTGGTTAGTTGTATCGTTGCCTCGTCCGGCGAATCTACGAGCCACATAACTAAATGGTTGTTCACGTCCACATAATTGTGGGGTAAGTATAGCCACTTATATTTAAAGTTTTTATAAAAAAACAGTAACTTCGAACATGTATATCTCTCTGTAGAGAACTGCAATCGCAAATCCGAACGGTCAAATCGTAGATTAATGTGTCCTGAACGTTGTGCCCAAAAATCACAAAAATCCAACGGTGAACGAATGCGTACCGTTAATTTTCTCACATCTGTGCAGAATATGACGAACATAAATATATTTTTTTTCTCGCGATCTGGCTTCAGTAAGTTGTGTGATTTCTTCTCCGAACCTAGGCTCTGATACCAAATGATGGCGAATGCCGTTGTGAATGCAACAAACCACACAAATAACAAAGAATAAGGAATTCGATAAACCCTCAAAAGGTGCCCAACCGGGACTTTTAGAGAAACACTCTTATTTTCTATAAACTCATCATCACTACTTCCAAAACCTAAACCTATTGCAATAATTTATAGTCGGTATGAATTTTGAACAAAAAAGCTAAATATCCCGACTATATTTAGAATAAGAGAATGAAATAACTCCTAAAACTCTAAACTAATCTTTGACGAAAATAACATAAATACTAATATAAAAATGATAGATCACAACAATTATAAATTGTCGTTTTTACATTCAATCTTTTCGACTAATAAACACATGACTTTACATCTTGACCGAAGAATCGACGGCTAAGCCAAAGGAGTTGGAGCTCGATCATGCTCTGCATCATCCATGCTCATGCAATTGCAATCCATCCTATATAAACTCAAGTTCAATCCTTAATCTCTCTACATAAACCACATCATTCAAATACACTCAATGGCAATCTCTAAAACCACACACAACTTGAACCAAAAACCAAAAAACTAGTAGTAATTAGTAATTATTTTCCCTAGTTTTGAAGAAAAAGTAATTACAGATTTAATTATATAAACTAAAAAAGATTTAATTTCGTTTAAGTCATCAACTCAACTTCTAAAAGTTAACCTAAAAATTATGCATTTTTCGTGTGTATTTATTGTTCTATAAGAGCGATAGGTATAGTGATATACTATATCTCTTCATTTTGGCCCCACGGGGTGCCACGTCAGCTTCTTATTCCCACTTAAATATACATCTTCACTCATAACATACCCACAACCTCTTCATTTTGGCCTCACCACCCACAATTTTATTTTCTTTTCCAATTTTTCACACAAACTAAATTAATTTCATTCAAATTAAAATACGAATTACAATATGTTAATAAAAAAACGTACGAAACATAAAAAAAATAAACGATACGGTAAATAAATTAAGCGTTTGGATATTTTTTTTATTATTTCAGCTTGTTTTCTTTCAATGTAAGCGGCTGATAACACTCAAATTGAGTATGTTTTTAGGAGCGTTATCATGGTTTTTGTACATGTTATTTGGGTAATTTAACGTACTTTTGCTACTAATATTGCATAAAGTTGGATTTATATGGTTATAGCTAGCCAAGATTAAGAAAGTAAAGAAAAGACTAAGAAAAGAAGTAAAAACGAAGATTTATATCAAGAACAAGCTCGGAAGCATTTCAAGAGTAAAAGAACCAACCATTCAAGCTTCCAAGTCCCAAGATAGAGTTAAAATAAAGTTATATTGAAGAATAATGACCCACGTCCAAGCACAACTCAAACGGGGAGCTTAAAAGCAAAATCAAGAAATGTGTATGTTGAAGCGTGGGAGAAGCCGCAAGGCAAAAGGAGAAGCCGACAGGCAAAATGAAATTTCCATTTCTACCCGGCAGGCAAAATGAAATTACCATTTCTAGCCGGCAGGCAGGAAAAGAAGCCGCCCGACTCGATTGCGCTGACTTTTCCAAGTTGCATTAATAACCTAATTTAAGTGCCATAAAGCCCAAGACCGATCATATCACCATATTAACTCATATTACATCTATATTGGTGAAACTTTGTGCCCAAGTACTTCATTAAACACCCTAGGCCTTGTTTCAAGTATAAATAGGACCATTTGGCTTAGTTTTCATGATAAAAAAACTCACCCCTTTTACCCAAGGACTAATTTTCCACCATTATTCTCTCCCAAAAGACCACACAACCTCTGCCAATCTTAGAAGATCACTCAAACACATCAAAGAAGGTGTTGCGGATCACTGATTGTAATTGCTACTTTGGTATACTCTTGTTACTTTTCAGAATGTTTATGAATGATATGATTGTTGAACCTTTGGTTTTTGTTGAAATAATCATAGAGTAGTTCTTTATACGCATGTTTGGATGATTTTTATTCTATGAGGATTTTTTATGTTTGATTATGGTTTTGATCAATTCCATGTTACATTTGAGATCCATTTGTGCTTGAGTTTTGTAACAATTGCTTATCATGCTTGGTTAGTTGTTGGTGATTTCATAGGTCGAAAGGGTTTTCATCAAACAACTAGTTATAATCATTTTGTCTATGGATGATTATCTATTGTATTGACCATTTCTTTAGTGGCTTGATTATGCAAAAGAACCTTGCGTGTGATGTTAATGAATTGTGTGAAACGAACCGCGCATCAATTTGTTCAATAAACTAATCCGTAGAAATTTGTGGGTTGAATTGGAAATTGCACCATCATAATACTAACTTGTAATCGATTTGTTCAAAATCACTTCATATAACAATCCAGAGTATTATGAATTATTCCAAACAAGTGTTGACTTTTACTTAGTTGAATTTGCTTAACCATTATTTCCGTGTTAATTGTTTGCTTATATGGTATCTTGGCTTGTGAGATCCTTTTTACCATTTTCATATTGCTCATTGTTACATAGATTCTTCACAACCAAAAACACCCAAATCCTAATGAACGACCTCGGCTTACCAACCAAAACTAGCTACATACAGAAGGGTCATACTTGCCCGTGTGTTCTTAGCTTTATCCGGTAATTCGTGTTATAAATTTAAAACTAGTAGTCGCGAGACACATCAGCGGCTTTCTCACACGGCAACGAGGAGGGATAGATCATGAGAAACTCCAACTCTCTACACTCCAGCAACCCTAGTTCTTTCTTTCTCTTCGCCTCGTACACGGCTTCAGCAGCTTCACATTTGCGTCTATAATCCTGAGATAGAACCCTCGTTATAGACTCTGATTGACTCCCCCCGGTGCTCCCTCCGGTGCTTCACCTGGCGCTCGACGTGTCCATCGATTTTGCTTTTTTTGAGGGTCGAGGTTTGCCGGCGGGACGAGCTCTCAGATCAGGGCCAAATAGCTCGGCGATATTATCTTCATCAACCGGCTTCGCCGCATCTCATTTGGGGTACGATTTCAAAATATTCCACGAGTGAACATATTGAAACTTTTTATTACCATATCCCTCCATATAAGTGTTCTTTGCATTCTTGATATGGTCAGCCTTCTTTTCCCCGCTTTTACGTGTTAAATGTTTGTAGATAGCGTTGAACCTTTGGCAATCACCGTTAATCCTGCTTTATTTTCCCGTCATCATATTTTTAGTACGAGGAGCACTTTTTGTTCGCATGTTGAAATCGTGCATAATCAGGTTCCAAAACACGTCATCGGATTGGTCTTTTTCGATACTGGCATTCTGAGAGTGTTCGACCCAACTCTCGGTTAGCAAGATTTCTTCGTCGCGATTCCAACGGGTATTCACTCGCTTTTCTTCCACGTCATCATCATCGTCCTCGTCTAAATCGACAATGGGTTGTTTTTTCGACACTTTTTTTACTTTACGCCTTCCATCACGGGGTTCTTTGGCTTCTGGTACTTTGAATTGTGGTTGTGATGATTGTGATGGAAAATATTGCGGTTGTGATGGAAAATATTGCGGTGGAGTATTTCTTGGATTTGGGAAATTTTGGAAGCCGAATTGTTGTTGGTGTTGATGATACGCAAGTTGTTGTTGATAAGCCTGATCGGGTGTCATTTGCGTTCCAAACGGAGCATACGGTTGCGAGGAAGAATTTGAGTTTTGTGACGATGGGATAGACGGATTCGATTGGTTCGGAGAACACAAGTATTGTTGCGGGTTACTGTTGAGAAGAGTAGTAAAATAACATTCGTTTGGAGGTTGAAACATTTTTTTGTGCGTTGAGATATTGAAAGTAAATGTTGTTTTTGATAGAGAAGTGTGTGTTAAAATGAAGTGTTATTTATAGTGAAAAGTGGGGATAATTTAAAAAAAATAATAAAAAAATTTTGGTTTTAAAAAACTATCCATTTCCTATTTAAATGAAAACAACGGTTATATTTAAAAAGGTGTTTGTCTTTTTGTGGCTCGCTATCCCGGCGAAGATACAACTGGAAAAGAGTGGCCAGCTAAGATAGTGTGGTGGTGAGGCAGTGGCGAGTGCCACGTAAGAACGGCGAAGGTGTTTATATCACCATACCGTTTGCTCTAAATTGGAAAAAAAAATAAAAAAAAAGCAGCGTATTTATTGTTCTAGACAATTATGGTAATACACATTTGACAAGTTATACTACGTCGTTTTGTCCATTTGCTACAGTAAAATGAACAGTACCGGCCCATTGGGCTCGGGTACTGTTCATCGGCAAAAAAAAAAACTTTATAATCCCCCTCATCTTCTTTGGCCAAAAATAAAAAAAAAATTACGGGACGTACTCTAATTTTTAACTATTTACGACTTTCTATCGGTCTGAGCAAAAAAAAAAAATACGCGTGACTGTCATTTAATATAAGAACAAAACAAACTATTAAACATGAGACCGAAAAAATAAACCCGAAAAAAAAACTAGGCTCGGTTACTGTTTATCGGCAAAAAAAAAAAAAAAACTTTATAATTCCCCTCCCCTTCTTTGGCCAAAAATAAGAAAAAAAAAATTATGGGACGTACTCTCATTTTTAACTATTTACGACTTTCTATCGGTCTGGGCCAAAAAAAAAAAAAAATACGCGTGACTGTCATTTAATATAACAACTAAACAAACTATTAAACATGAGACCGAAAAAATAAACTGGGCTCGGTTACTGTTCATCGGCCCCAAAAAAAAAAAAAAAACTTTATAATCCCCCTCCCCTTCTTTGGCCAAAAATAAGAAAAAAAAAATTACGGGTCGTACTCTCATTTTTAACTATTTACGACTTTCTATCGGTCTGGGCAAAAAAAAACAAAATACGCGTGACTATTATTTAATATAAGAACAAAACAAACTATTAAACATGAGACCGAAAAAATAAACCAGAAAAAAAAAATAAAAAAAATTAATGCCCCACAACAACACGCAAAAAATTAAAGCCCGCATCAACGCGCGGGAACTTTTCAAATGTATATTTGGGTTAAAACTACGTCGTTTTGACCATGCTTGCTACAGTAGCTACAGTAACCAGCCCGTTGGGCTCTCACTTTGGGCCGGCCCATTTGACTTTTTTTTTAAGTAGGCAACTTAAAAAAAAATTTGCTTGGCACAAAATAAAAAAATTTTATACAAAATTATTGATTTATTCAGATCAAAAATTATTCGCGTCATGAGGCCCAACACATAAGCTCATATAAAAAAACTATTAAACATGAGACCGAAAAAATAAACCCGCTAAAAAAAATTGCTCAGCACAAAATAGGAAAAAAAAATATAGATTTATTGATAAAAAAATACCCACGGACATTAACGCCGCCCAGTACACATAGATCCCATATAAAAAAACTATTAAACATGAGACCTGAAAAAAAATAAACCCGCATAAAGTAAAAAATATAAAAATATTGCTCGCACAAAATAGGAAAAAAATATAGATTTATTCAGATCAAAAAATACCCACGACATGACTGCCCAACACATAAGCCCATATGAAAAAAAAATATTAAACATGAGACCGGAAAAATTAAGCCGCACAAAAAAAATTAAATAAGAGATAAAAATTATATTGTGATAAGGAATTGAGGTATTCTAGTTTATCTAAAACTAGGGTTTAGTGCCTATATAAACATCCATCCCTAGCCCTCGTAATTCATTAATTCACAAAAATCTCACGGCATATATTTTCAACATCCTAAAAGTCATGCCAACGACACCGTTTTGGCGGTGGGCTCCCGCTTTTTTTTGGGCTAAAAAAAGGGGCCTGTTTCTTCTTTATTTTTATCCGGTTATTGTTTAATATATATATCTCACTTAACACACACAATCCTTAACCATCGCCATTCTTCCAGAGGTTTCCCTAATAACTACCACCGCTTGAAGAAGAACAACAACAAAATGTACCGGCGGCACCAATTGACATGGGTAAGCGTTTTATTGTCAAACACGCATTCGTTGTTTTTTTTATCATACAAACCCATTTTGGTGTTTTCTTTAACTGAATTTTTTTTGTAGATTTGAGTTAGAAGCTGCTACAAATGGGTTTGGCTTGATTGCTTTAAAAGGTATGTGGTTTCATAAGATTCAATTTAAAATTTGATTTTCATTAACCTTCTTTTGATCTTGCATCTACCGTCGCATCCATCATCCCTGCCATTCAACCAACTTTATATTCAACAATTAAGAGTTACGTAACTCAGTTTCAAGATTTAAAGAAAAGGTTTTAAGATCCTGATATATTATGTAAGTTTATAAACCCTAATTTTTCGTATTTTCGTTTTTTTACATTAGAATTTAGGGGTTTTTGTTAGAGCTTAAGGTGAGTTAACAATTCTACATCCACGTGTGGATCTTATCGCAGGTGGGATTTTGATGATTCTTCAAGTTGAGTAGTTTACAGTATGATGTGTACAGGGGTTGTAGGACCACTATAAGATGATATGGAAGCGTTTGATTTGCTTGGACATATATTCCCGATATCATATGCAAAAACTCAGGTTTCCATATTAAGAGGTTAGTTATCGATGTGTAGACCTTTAATTGTATATACCAGTTTCTTCTATTTATACTCGAAATTGATTCTACAAGTTAGTCTTTAAGGTTGCTTATGCTCTGCTTTTAAATAATAACTTTGAACCTTTTTAAGAATAACGACTGCTCAATTGCTTATTTAGATAATCAATGGTGTTATTGACAGGAACTACCAGGGGCATATAGTGAATATTCTGCTGCGAATGCTTCCACCTTCATTATATTATGTTTGTAATGTTGTGAATGTTGTTGAAATCGAAGTCTTTTAGCATTTTTCTTTACTTTATTCATTATGAATACTCGACTGTT
>BQNB010024405.1:31956-47560 GCA_026074375.1 Tanacetum coccineum | reverse complement strand
AATCGATCCTTCCAAGAATTTCTTCGGTTTAAGTTTAACGAACCGACTATAAAACTTCCTTCTCTTTTTTGATGCATTTTTTTATTTTTCCATTTTTTACACATAATCCTCGGTGTAATTTCACCGTCTTTACAATCATAATTTTTCCGGATAATTTTTCCTTTAAGTCTTCATCTTCGGACATAATACATAATCGCGAAAGTAGTAAAATATACGAGCTACATATTTTCTCATTGCATTGTACAATTTCCCGACCATAACAGAGATAGAAAATTTCACTTTGACACATGAAATACAAAACTGTACACAAAAGCAACTAGCAACCTTGATTAAGTAGGCTTAATCTACAGGGTAGGCTAAGGTGTAACGAAATAAACATATGGCGTGAAAAAGACAGAAATGGCTCAACAGGTTTTTCTAGGGGATCTTACTCATATGGTGAGAGTAAACAAAAGGTTACACGGGATTTAACTAACCAGTGTAGTTAGTTAATTTTACAACATTTAGGCTATTTGGTGTATTCCTAGAAATTTAGCAGTTAAAAATGTTTCTCCATATATATCCATAATACTCATCATTGTGGTCTCGAGTAATATACCAGGCCAAGTTCTAAAGTCTACTACATCACCAACACACTCATATTTTTTGTGGAATTTTTTGTAAGCGTTTAGAAATGGAATAGGCTTAATTCTCACAATTAGGCATTAAGGGTTATAGTGCGCGAGGTCATGTAACTAGTAATTTTTACAAGAGTTATGCTAGAAAATTTTTTAAATTTGGCATAATTTAAGCATATTAGCATGTTATTTGTAAAAGAAAGGACAAGAAGGCGTTCTAATTCTGCATCCCCCCACTTAGATTACACAACGTCCTCGTTATATAGATAAAACAATTAAAATAAAATGGGAAATAGAATTAGAACGAGGAACTCCCTTGATATGTTGCTCGGGATGATTCTCCAATTTGAGTACTTGAGCAAAAGTGTATTGACGAGACTTTAGAATGCTTCATACGAGTTTAACACACATCTTTTTTAGAGTATACCATACTGTCAATTTTCTTATAGCAAGGTCCTGCATAAAAGATTAGAAGACAAAAGTACAATTCTTATTTCGATTATATAGTGGTTACAATGCAGGAAAATAATTAAACACATAACTGTACATGGATCAATACGCCATATCCCAAACCCTAGGATACGCCGTATGGTTCTTGTAAAAACAATTAAAGTTTTTAAAGTACTGATTTTAAATATAGACTGATATCGTCCAGACACATCCATACGCCGTATCCAGAGGGGTTCGATACGCCGTATGAAGTGTCTGGGAAGACAGACTCGTGCAAAAAATTTAAGAAAATCAAACAATTTAAAAACGACTAGGTCGTCTCCCAGGAAGCACTTTTGTTTCAGCTAGTCGTTAAGTTCGACTTTTTTCCTTTTCTCATCATTCTTCATTTGTCCATTGCTTCATGTCAATACATGTTTCATGCAAAGGTTTTTGAAATCTTGAGCTTGTAATCAATCAATGAGCTATGTTGCTAAACTTACTGCCAGACTTGGTTCTATCACACACAAGTAAACCAAAATCATATCATGATATATATAAGTAATCAATGTACAGTACAAGTCACAAAAGATAATAAGAGAGTATTGGGGAGAGATCAATGGTCAGGCTGGTCATCATGGTAAGGAGCCGCGGAGGTGCTAGCATCGCTTGTCCTGGGTCTGACACGCCTCTCGTAGGATAGTCGTGAGCTGCCAATAAGGGTTCTATTAAATGCCTGATAAGTACGGCCACTGACATCCATAAGCTGCATCATACAGCTGATCATCCAGGTGGAGACTCTGGTCTGCTCGGTAATAGAGCTCTCAACAACTCCTCGTAAGCCCACAACACTCTGTCGTAACTCGCGCACCTCCTCCTTAAGCCTATCGATCCTTTGTGACATAGTCCGAGGCTGAGGAGCGGGTGGCGGCGGCTGAGGTGCCTGCACGGGTGCTGGAACAGCCTGATCAGCCTCGTCAGCTATAGGAGCATCCTCGACGGCTCTAGGGGCACCAGCCGTAGCAGCCTACTGCCTCTCTGGTTCTGAGGCTACCCAAGCCCATGTATTGCCAAACCTCGAGCAGATGTTAAGCCTAGCAAGCTAATGTAAATCAATAACTGGAAGCTCGCTGACAACCACTGACAAACCTCTCAATCCCTCATCACTAACAAGGCCAAAGTGAGCAGTAAGCCGCCCAATGAAGTATCCTTCGGACAACCTAGCTCTACTCTTCCTCCCCTCAGCATGTCTAAACAAATACTGTGCTAGCAGATGCGGGACGTTAGTAGTCCCGTGATCCATGGTCTTCAGATAGAAGAGATCAACCCCAGTCACCTTCTCTGGCCCCTGTCCTCTACCAGAAATACTACATGCTATCATCCTGTGGCATAGTCTCTCACAGGGCCTCTGCTGTGAACATAAGATAGAGCGGGCCCCAAGAAGTCCCTATCGGACGAGATCACCATCTAATAATCTCTAAGATCCCCCTTTGTCGGGGATCACTCTCTCACTACCAGACCAATATGCTCTAAACCCAGCCTCTGCCATCTCATCCTCAGAATGTAAACCCAACGCCAAAATAAACTGCCTCTAAGTCATCCTCTTCCTAGCTCCACCGAGCTGAAAACATAGTATATCAGCAACATCAAGCCCCATCTCAGTATCACTCATCCTATAAGTGCTCAAAAACTCCAATATAAACTCTCTAACCAACGGTCCCCTAACCTCAAATAACCTCCTCCACGCATGGCTAGTAAACAATGCCTGCCCATCATCCCCAGCATACACCATACTCAACCTATCCCTAGAGTCTGCCTCATCCCATCTATCAATCCAGTAAAATCTAACACATGTACCCGGTTAACTGCCCTACCCCATATAGTCTCGAGCCTCTGCTCGTAACTGTGTATAATACCCTCGTCATATCTATAAATGTGAGTCCTAATGAATAGATCTTCTTAGCTTGTTAAGGCTTAGTTAACTTGAATAGATTCAAACTAACTATATGAGAAACAATGATTATGAATACTACAAGTTATGCGGAATCTAACTTGTAATACTAAGAAGAACAATGTAAACAAAACTGTGAATATATATTGATTGCAAATATTCTGCCTAGGTTGCAGAATAACTAACAATGAAAACTTATATCACTTGTTGTGAAAAATTAATATCTCTAACTATGCCGTAGGATTCCTTTTGTACACTAAGGAAAACCCTAATGGGCTTACAAAACGCGTCAAGTGATCATGCATATCTATTCCTAATATAACTCATGCATATCACTTAAGCAGTACTAACTATATAACTAACAATACTAACTATTATACTAACTAACTATACTGGCAGTACTAACAATGTACTGGCAGTACTAACTAACTATAACTAGCAGTACTAAGTGTAGAAGCTCTGAATCCCAACAATCCTCCCCTAAACTTGTGATTTACCTTCAAATCTTAAGTTTCTTTTGTATTTAATCTTCTAGACTGCACTGTTGAGGATTCTTCCAAACATTCTTCTTCTTCTGTACTTGTGACCTTATAAACCTTAGAAGTTCAAATACCATCTAATTTTCATGATCAACCTCTAGTTTCGTACTTAACATCTTTGATAGCATTTCTTGAGTAAGTGGATACTTCTTCTCTATCATCATGTGAATGGCAATTCCATTGTCCATCAACAAAATATGAATCCCACATGAATCAAATAGTCTCCATCTTATCAAATTATATTCATGTTGATGCCTCCAGACTTCATCTTCTTCTTCAGGTTGAAATAAGATCTTCAGATCTCCCCATAACATCAAGTCATATCCTTCTGGTCTTGATGTTGCATACCTTTCTTCTACTAGTCTGTGTAGATCCATTACATCCTGTCTGTCAAAATCATCAAGCATCTCACTAAAGATCTTGTAATTCTTGGAACTTCCATCTGCCTTGAAGATTTGATAATACATAAAGTTTTCTGTCAGGACATGAGTCTTCCAATCAACTATTGGATACTTAGTACATAAAGATTCAATTTCCATAACAAATTCTTCTCTTGGAACCAGATCTAAATAGGCTTTAAGTTCTTCCTTCTCTATATCATCTTCTATCTTCTGTCTTTTGGCACTTTGATCACTTTGCTTTTCACCTGCTCTTTTCCTGGCAAGTGATTTCTTTCTACTTCCTTTCTTTTCACTACCTCTTTCTTTTTCAGAATCCATGGGTGCAAAGGATTGAATTTGATCCCATACCTTTTCAAATATAGGTCTAATGTCTTCATACTTCATTCCCTTAAAATAATATATCTTCTATCCTCCCTGATTCTTCAAGTACATGACCATGTTCTTCCTTACTTCAGCTACAGAGTATGGTCTATTCAGCTGAGCATGGTATCTTAACATTGCAGGATCACTCCAATCAATAACATAAGCTTGATCATCTTTAGCTACAACTCTTTCTTGTCATGCTTTATTAATCTCTTCATGTAGCTGTCTAGCTATTTTAGCATCCCTTGAAATTCTCTGAGTCTCTTCTTCATTAAGTTGTTCTTGCAACCTTACAGCTTCTTCATGCCTAAGTCTTTCTTGCTCTAGTTGCTTCTTTGTCTTCTTCTCAGGCCCAGGCTCTATCATAATTCCTTTACCCTTATCTTTTTTCTTTTCAGCACTCCTTCTGATATATATACTAAATTCTCAGCATATCTCAGAGGACTCTAATCTTAGTGAATTTAGCATTATGCACAGTATTGTCCTCTTTTTTATTAATAGGAGTTCTTCTCGGTTAGAATATGTCAAATTGATACTCATCTTCATGATAGTCAGCAAATTGACTGTGTATCATATCTGAAGATAAATTGTTCGCAACATTCCAATGATTATTTTATCATTACAGATGCTGTGAGTTCCAAAACTCATCTTGTTCATCAGGATTGAACAAAACCATTAAATCTCCCCAAAGAACTCTTTCAAAACCTTCAGCATCTCATCTGGTATTTATTCTATTACCGTGATAAACAACTTTTTTAGACTCTTCTCTATCAATATATGAACGTAGACAATACGTCCGACAATACTGATGTTAAAACACTAAAGTGTCTTTTCTGTCCATTACTTCTTGTTACCACATTCAAATTGATTTCTTTATTGGTTTTAGCTTCATCAAGTTGTGGTTTAGTGCCATAATTCTGAGTCTTCCAGTCAATGATTGGATATTTTCTGTCAAGAATCTCATAATCCACTTCTTTTTCTTCATCTTGAGCTATTTTCAAACACAATCTCAGCTCATCATTTTCTTTGTCAGTATCATCCTCTGAAGTGTGTTGAATATATCTCCTTTTTCTTGACTTCATCTTCTTTCTAGTACCTAGCTTTCTTTTTCTAGTACTTTCTTCATCTTTATCCTCATCCTTGACTTCTTCTTTGGTGTCTTCCTTGATCACTTCAGATTTAGATAAACCACCTCTTTTCTCATTCATCTTTTTGATAAGCCTTTCATCTTTAGCAGACCCAGTGGAAATGAAATTTTCATTAAGCCTCTTAATCTTTTCATACAAAGCTTGTATGTCTTCAAACTTCCTGCCTTTCAAATTAGCATGTTTGAGTTTCCACACATGTTTATAAGTAGGTTATCTTTTGATTCTAAGTTGATTTTTGTTGGAGGTTTTTCCTTATAGCTTGTGATTCTTTGTTGAGCAAGGAACTTTCTTTGAGCCAGCATTTTGTATCATGAAGGAAATTAGCTCTTTCTTCTATTGTCAATGCTCTCTTTCTGATCTTGTAGCTTCTCTTGCTAGAAATTCTGTCTGCCTCAATTCTTGTTTTACTATATCACACACCCCGCCGGTGCGTTAAACTAAGTATTTATTGGAGAGGCTTCATTTGTTGCTTGTCTTCAGCAATTCTTGTTTTATCTCATCTGCTTCCCCCTTATTCTTGCACTTTTCCTAGCCAACTCTTCAATCACCTCTCTCAAGTTTGCTTGAATTTCCTTCACTGCTTGAGGAATATCATCATTTCACTTTCAGTTTCAATCCTCATCTTCACATCTTCTTCTTCCTTTGTCTTTAGGATCAATTTTTTGGAAGAGGCTTTTAAAGTGAGTGTTGATCTTACTAGAAGTAGGTCTACGGTCTATTAGTATCTTAAAACATCATTCAGTTCTATACCTTTCTCTTTTTCTTTGGACAGCAGTTTTGGCTTTACTATATTGTGAGAAGTAGTTAGCAAATGTTTCATCTCACCAAATATCATAGGTTGTGGGTGTTTGAGTAGAGGTTTGAGAAGCGTGAGTAGCAATTCTTCCTTAGTTTATGCTATTCAGTACTTTCTTTTTTGCTCAGCCCCCGGTACTTTTAACTTTCTCATTCAGTACCTTACTCCTTGTTCTTCAGTCCTTCCAAGATCTCTTCATGAAGCATACCTGTTCATTAGTACTTTCCATTTTGTTCATCAGTACTAACTTAGAGATCGTCGAGTACTAAGTTTTGGTCTGTCGCGGGTTACTACTTCTTCAAGTCGGTACTAATTTTTCTTTGTCGGTACTAATCCATCTCACGTACTAAGTCACCAAGTCAATCAGTCTCCTTGCTTAATCCATCACTTTTCTTGTCTCCCTTCACTTTGAGCATTTTCTTTTGCTTTACCATCTCCTTTTGCATTCTTCCTCCCTTGTTTGGATACAGACTCTTTCTGCACCCTCTTTTTCTTTGAGGAGCGTTTCCTTTGTTGACTTTGTTCCTTTGATATTCTCTTCTGATATTCTTTGAAGTGTTTGATGACAGGATTAGCTTTCTTTTTGAGCTTTGTGATCTTAGCCTTTAAGAGTTTAATTTCCTTGGCTTGATCTGAAACCTGTTTACATAAAGAGATACAAAGATATTAAGCATTTTGGAGAGTCATTGCATCCTATTTCCCTGAAAGGGATGTATCATTGAATGAATGATCTCCAAGATTCTCACCAGTAGGTTCTGGAATTGAATCAGGAATAATAGGAGTGGGGGAAGGGTTTGGTGAAGGTCTGGGTGAAGGACTTGGTGAAAGGTCAGGTTGTTGCTCAAATGGTACCTCACTAGATTGAGCAAAAGATGAGTCAGGCAGTGACTCATTTGGGGCTTCACTAGTGGGTTCAGGAGAGGGTGATGGTTGTGCTTCAGATAGTCTTTCTGAGGTAGCACCCTCATCCTGTGTTGGTTGGACCAACATATTATCAAACAAAGGTGTAATTTTTGCCTGAGAAATGTTTGCCTTTTTACCATAAAGAAAAACTTTACTAGTTAAACTATTTTCAGGAAAGTGAATCTAAAGGTACAGTTACATTAATAATTTGTCTAGATAAAAATATAGGAATAAAACGAGGGATACATAAACAACTTTTCTTAGCCTCTAGATGTCTAACATACCATCAAATTTCAATTTAGATAAATTATTACTTTTTGATTTGTTGTTAAACAAATTACAGCAGTGGCAACATTTGTAGGAATTTTGATCCCAAGAGTACTTTTGGAGCTTAAACAATGATTAATTTTTTTCTTTATATTGTGTGAAAATTAAAAACTCCAATTGGGTGAAAACAAAGCTTTATTAACTGTTAACACAGTTAAATCCCCCCTTCATATCCCATAGCTGAATAGCATCAATAGATAGCTTGATTTGGAAGTGTGATCTTTCCCATAGTCATCATCAAAAAGAAGATCTAGTCTACTGGATAGATGCTTCAGTGATAGACAATAACTTGCCAGCTACTTTGGCAGTTATGTGCCTTACACTGTTGATTGTTTTGGACTTAGCAGACGTCCAAATATGTACAACAAATGTGGTTTGAAACACAACAGGACTTACATGAGCGCATGAGAAATATAACTTTCGTGGAAGAAAATATCACTTAATGGAACTCTAACATTTCCCTTCAGTCTTTTCCAGTTGGCGATCATGTTTGTGCTTGGACAGTCTCAAGAGCAGCCATATTGCTTCGAAGAGAGGATCGTCGGTAAAGAGAAATTTAGGGCTTGTAAATTTAAGAATATCAGTTGATGTGATGGCTGGTGAGTATTGGGCGGTTGAAATGGTTTATTATAGGTTTTGTTGACACTAATTTTTAAGAAAACGTTCAATTTGCACTTTGTACCCTTGGACGGTATTATACATCATCGTCTCTTAAGGCTAGGTACAAACTTTAACCTAGCGGTACTTACACGTTTCATGGTCGGTACTAACTTTGTCTCAGCAAAGAGTATGATACAATTGTAAAGTGGTCAGCATGGTTCAGTCCATAGTAACTCTTATCAGTGACTCTCCTAATCCTTCTCTAAATCAAGCTATGGATTTATATATCCATACAACATTAAACAGAGGTAGACTCCATCACCTGAGCCATCTAACCATGACTCACTATTCAGGTGACTTTACAAAGTTCCCATCTTACATTCAACACATTACTATACCTATTTACACATGAATGTGCTCCTTTAGATGGGTCTACTTAATCCTCATTGTCTTCAAAATGTTCACACAAGAAACTTCTTGAAGCACTTTCTTATTCTTGATCATATACTGACCACTTGTTGGTACGGTTAGTATTTGTATGCTTGATGATGATTGAATCTTGATGGGTAGAAAGGTTGTATACAATGATTTAGAGGTTTCTTAGAACAAGTTTGATTTGCCATGGTGTGTTTTACCTCTTTCATTCCACAATCTCACACAAATAAATGGATCAATTCAATTTCTATCCCTTTAACAAGCAGCCTTATGATTTTTTGTCATGCCAATTGAAACAACCAAGAACTGAAATCGGCTTACCATCAAATGACCTTATTGCGTTAGTACGATCAGCTACATTGTCATTGGTGTGGATCTTAAGCACTTGTATGTATGAGTTTCTTCTCATAGGCATTATCTCTTATGAAGTTTTGGGTCTGTTGACAAATTAAATTAAATCAAAATAGCAATATGCTTTGTGTCTTCTCTGATGGATCTATACTTGGAGGATTCTTTACAATGCAAATGGTGCTTTCATTATCAATGTAGATCTTTGTGTTCATGAAGTTGAACCCATAGTCTAACATTTGATTTTGAATCCATAAGACTTGCCCACAGCAACTTGCATTCTTTTAGCAGTCAGTACATATTGCTTCTGTTGTGTAGAAGTAGCTCATGGTGTGCTTTTTGCATTGCACAATTGTATTTGTTTTGGTGTCTCCCTGACCAAGAAATAGAAATTGAAAACCTCTCTGGTGGATATTTCCCTGTTATGTCAGATTTGCTCCAGCCATAAATCACTATCTGTGTAAGATTCCAAACAAGTCGTGTTTTTTAGTTATCGTGGATACCAAAGGTACTCTTATTTGGGTTTGCCCTTCTAGGTTACCTTAAAATCCTTTTGACAACAGTCATATGACGGAGGTCTTTGGATATGTAGTGACTTGAAACCTAAGAACAAGCTCAGTCTGCATTCATATTGTCCAGCCTAGAAAAGTCCAAGTATTGTTAAAATGTCGCATTACATATGGAGCCTATCATTTGATCTATAGAGATGGACATTTTACATCATGGCTTCTTCATTGTTTATTGACTAAGGCCTTCTGAGTATCTATTGTGTCTCACTGGGAAAATAACTCTTAATCAACTTCAAAGTCAAACTTTTTCTGTATTTCATCAAACATACTTATCCTGGCTTTATGAATATACCATTGGTTTCTGTTTTGACTTTGTAGAACAAGAAAGAAAAGTAAGCTCTCCCATTGAACTCATCTGAAATTTCTCTTCATCAAAGCCTCAAAACTATACCACTAGACTTCTTTGTTGACCCAAAAAAGGATCGATATCATCACACATAGGACTTGAGCTAAAATGATATCCAGTTTTGTTCTTCGTAAGAAGAGAGTTTTTGTCAATTGTCCATCTTCTATACCTTTCTTTAACAAGAAAGTGGATAAGGGGTATAGCCCATAACCAAGCTCTTGGAGCTTTGATGTAGTCCATACAAAGCTTTAACCACTTTGTAGACTTTTCTGAGGTGATTAGGATCTAGGAAAGCCTTCGCTAGTTGAGAACAATACACTTCTTCATCAATACTTGCCATTAGAGAAAGGCACTCTCACATCCATTTGATTAGGACTTATAAACCCCATATATGAGGCAAAAAGCCTAAAAAAAGATCCTTTTGGCTTAAGTCTAGCCACTAGAGCAAAATTTCATCTTAGGTCTATTCCTTCCTCTTGCTGTGTCCCTCTGAGCACTAATCTAGCTTTGTTCTGACAACCAACTCCTCTTCATCTTTTCTTATTCCTTATACCACTTATGTACACGATAGCCTTCTTTCCTAAGGACAAATCTACTAGGATCAACCTTTTGAATCTCAAAAACTCGCAAGCAATTCTTATTGCATAGATATCAACCCAGCTTTCATCTTCAAGAGCTTCTGAAATCTTATTGGGATTCATGTTGAGATAGTGGAAAACATCGCAAACCAAACAATGATGAAAGTAATTTATGATTGGCTTCTCCTTTGCTTTTGAAAACTATAACTAACAAAAGCATGAGTTTCAGAACTTTTATTTAGTTTGCTTCTTGTTTGTACTGCTGATGTTGGATCTCCTAGTATGAGTTCTGAAGGATGAGAGGGATTAATTCTTGATGTGGGAATAGGACTAACATTCACAACTTTTTAAAATTTTGATGTCAGCCCTGCTCCCCTCATCATCATAAGATGAATGTGTAAAGATGCCATCAGTAGCATCTTGATGAATATCCTCAAGTGGAGGAAATTCAGAGTCATCTTCTTGAGAATTGGTTGTATCAGTACTAACAAGGTTAGTACCGCCAGTATTAACAAGGTTAGTACCGCTAGCTTTAGTTGTTGTGCTAACAGTACTAAAAATGTTAGTACTGCTTGACTTAGCAGCTCCTCCTTGAGTAACCAAGATCTCAGTTTCTTGATCAAGATTCTTTCTGAGAGCTTCAGCTTCCTCATTAGCTTCCTTTTCTTGGATTTGAAGTCTTGCAAGATCATCCAAAAAGATTTGTTCTTCTTCTCTTGGACTTCCTCTCTTACCATCTAATTTGGAAGAAGATTTGTTTGTTGAAGAATAGGAATGCCATATTGGTAGTTCAAAGCAGTCTTGATCAGTTTCATCTTCTATTTGAGAATTCCCTGAATCAATTTTGTCTTTTGTACCTGAATCTTGTTTAGATTCTTGTTGACCTGCATGAAGGTTAGCTTGATTCTCTTCACTATCATTATGATAGTTCATAGAATCAGTCAAATAATCAAGGTCAAAAAGCCAATTTGGTCCAATCCCTGCAACATTGGGTTTGTTCTCTAAAAAGTTTATGTGCAGGTTTTCTTCAACTCTTTTGGTTACAAGATTGTATACTCTAAAAGCCTTGCTTTGTAGAGAATACCCAACCAAAAATCCCTTATTCAGATTTCCAGCAAATTTGCCATGTGGTTATGGTATTCCAAGATAGTCCTTATCGGCACCCAAAAGGTCTTATATACTTTATTAATTGGTGTCTTAACCACGTTAAAAAGTTCATAAGGTGTATTATATGAGGTTTACGGACACTAATACACTGTTTAGAACATAGGCAAGCCTAAGTTTACTAACTGCTTCAGCCTTAAAAAGTGTTAGGTAAAAAATGAATCTGCAAGCATGGTTCTTGCTGCCGAATGAAGGGTCTTGTTCTTTTCCTCAAGCAATCCATTTTGTTGTGAGGTTTATCGGCATTGCTATAATCCATCTTGATCACTTTTTTTAAACCAAGAATTCAATAAATATCCCTGTTTTTGAATTCTGTTCCAATTATCGCATCTAATGTTTTAACCTTTTTGATTCAAATTGGGTTCTCTATTTTGTCTTATAAAGTTCTTTAGGATATGCACTAGTTTCATCCTTAGTTCTTGAGGATTAATGTCACTAAATCTGCTAAAATCATCAGTGATAACCAAACAATAGGTCTTATGGTTTATACTCCTTACAGATGTAGGTCCAAACAAGTCCATATGAAGAAGTTGTAGGGTGTGGCTAATAGAGCTAACTAACTTGGCCTTACAAGAAGCTTTGTGTTGCTTTCCTTTCTGACAAGCAACACAAGTGTGGTCATTTTGAAAAAGCTTTGTAGGTAAACCTCTTACAAGGTTTCCCTTCACAAGTCTATTTAGGTTTTTGAAATTTACATGACCCAACCTCCTATAGCCATAAGTTAGATTCATCAGTTGTAGGCCTTGCAATCAAAAAGCAATTCATCATAATAGGAACAATGTTCCTCCTAAAATTGAAACTGTAATATTGTTTTGTTCTGGGAACTTTAGTTAATATTTGGATTTTCATCAGGTAACTTAAAGTCAGGAGACAAAATAAGACATTCAGTGTCAGTAAACAGAACCTTTTCTTTTTGTCACACATTTGTGACACAGAAAAGAGATTGAAATGCTGAAGTTCTTTTACAAAGCTTACATCCTCAAAATCTAACTTACCAGTTTGTATTTTACCTTTCCCAGTAATATATCCTCTACTACCTCCAAAGGCAACAGGGCCACCATTAATGTCTTGATAGTCAGCAAGGTAAGCCTTGTTCCCTGTCATCTGTGCTGGAACCATCCTATCATTATTCCTTTATTCTTTAAAGTTCTGTGTGGATTTTCTGTAGATTAGATCCTGAGTTGTGTTTAGCCATTTAAGCCATAATCTTCTCATTTTTGAAATGAGTTGTCCAGTCAATGCTTTCTCCATCAACTGTCACTAATGCTTTAGACTCTTCTTTCTTTCCAGTTCTGTTCCCATCTCTATTTCCAGTATTCCATCCATCCCTCCTCCTGTTTTCTTCCTTTGATCTACACTCTCTTGCAAAATGCCCTGTTTTGTGGCAGTTGTAGCATTCCACTTTGGTTTTATCAAAACCATACAGGTTCTTTTTGCATCAAATTGTTAGCTTTCTTCCCCAGTATTGTTGTGGAACTTTTTAGATTCTCATTGAGATCATTGCTACTTGCCATTTCAAGTCCATATTCTTCAAGGTTCTTATTCATCAACTTGGTCTTATTCCTCATGATCCAATTGAGGCCAGCTTGAATGACTTGCAAAAGCACATGAATATTGATGGATGTTGATGTTGATGTTTGTTCATGCTTTGTGTTATGAACAGAAGTAAGGGAACACCTAAGCCGGTACTAACATCATTAGTACTGTGGTGTTTTCAGAATAAAAATGATACATTTGGCAGTGGAAGATGTCTGCAGTTAGAGAGCTCTTTACATCATTTCAAAGACTCTTACATAGTTGTACATAGTCATCGAAAACTGGACTGTCAATTCCTGTTTGTTCTCTTGATTAGGAGACTTGTAACATGAGAAGGTAGAGATCTTAGAAATTTTTGATTTGAATCTTCAGTAGATCACATGATCCATGAATCTTAGTTGATGAGATGATGACTTTAAAATCTCTCATTTGCCTTTGTGAATCCCTCTGGATGTTGGACACAATGAATCCTTCAAAACTGTTGCTATAAGATGTACTTCTGCATCATTTTGGATTCATCATTTCCACCGAATCTTGATTTGATGGCCATTCCATATTTTCTTTTGCATCTGTCATCTTTATGAAATTTGGACTAGATGATCTTTTGTATTGCCATTAGCAAGGTTGGTCCTTGCTCTACTTTCTCTTTCTCTAGCCACGATCTTCATTCTACTGTTTTAGTATGGCAAAATCTGATTTGTCCTGCTAGTATACAGTTGATTGACTGACACAGGACCATTTCCATTTTGAATAACCTCCCAGATTGGATAATCTGTATGAGCCAGATAGTGTTCAATTTTCATGGCCCATATGTCATATTCTCCCTTCTTGAGAGTAGGCAGTTTGATGGTTGAGACTGTATGAGGAGATTGTTGTTGTGTTGGGGCCTGTTGAGTTTGTTGTGGATGTGGTGGTGGTGGTGGGATTTCATCTTGTGTTCCTGACATGTTTAGATTTGTTGGTTTGAGATGTATAACTGGATTTGACTGTTCTTCTATTTCAAAGGTTCTCACGAGCTTGATACCAATGTGGTTTCTCTTAAACTGAATGGATCTTTGCAGCCTTATAAGGATATAGCTAAGATGATATAAATGACATCCTGACTATGTAGAAACAATGACTTGAATACAATATGTTAATGCGGAATCTTAACACAAGTACTAAGAAGAATAATGATTTAACAGAATAACAACTTTGTTAAAATGTTCCTGAGAGTTACAGATTGCTAACTATGATATGTTGTATGATTTGTAATTGTCTATTTCATATATCTTCTAACTATGTCAATAGTTATCCTTTTATAGATTAAGGATAACCCTAAAAGTCTTACATGACTTTCTGACAAATATCTCACAAATATCTTTTAAATATCTTCTCATCGGTACTAACTATTTTACTACTAACGGTACTAACTAACTAACAGTACTAACACTTTGTACTGTCGGTACTAAGTATAACTGTCAGTACTAACTATTGTACTGTCGGTACTAAGTTAAGAAAACATTAATCCTTACAAAAGTAACGTTATTTGATGTCATCAGGTGTCTTTCTTCAATACCAGAATTCATCTTTGTGAAGACTGATAGCATATGTATTCTAAAGTTATATGGAGGGCTTCTTTATTTACACCCTTTATCCTTACATTTCTTTTTTCATTCTTCAACCCCTTCAATGTTTACCAAGACGTTATTACTAACACCTTGTTGTGATTGTTCCAGTGTTAGCTCATGCATTAGTTAACATTATTCCCTTTTCTCATTCTTCTTCAAATTATACCTAAGGACTGCTATTTCTAACTATGGATTGTCCTTGGGTAGATCCCTCCGGTTCTGGTTAGATCATAGGACTAATACCTAACTTAACCACCTTATGACTTCAGAATTGTCGTGAAATTAATAGGTTGTTGGGTATTTGATCATCACCATAAAACCTTGTTTGAAAATCAATCAAAATGTTTGATAGAATATCAGAACGTTTAACACTTTGAGAGTTTCATCGTTTGGAAAACCCCCCCTACACACGTGCATCCATAATCAAAAGTGTTTCGCACATGTGGGTGAGAGTAAAAAGCACTTTGAGTCTTTTAGATCACATATTATTTTCTAGATCACATTTTAAGCATATTTCTCCCCTTATTTTAAATACTAAGTGACTTAGTTTTTAAAATACTGAGTGATTAAAATTTGTCTTGAAAAATCCATGGGAAGAGAAATGTTACAACATGAATGATTTGGAACGTTTTTGTTCTTGCCCCCTCTTAATTTTACATATGTTTGACATCAAAAAAATGATCCCAAGTTGTCAATTAGATATAAAATTAAGGGTGAGACAATGTTGAGCATACAATTTTGAAAGATTATGAATTGTCATTGAAGAATTCTTGAAAAATTATGCTCACATACTGGATCATCTTATAACAAATATTCAAAAATAAGTTATGTCATTGTTACCGATTTATTATTAAGAGACTTTTGATAATGTTTTGAATACATAAAAATTGTCGTGAGTTGATGTATTCAAAAACATTAAAACTTTGTTTTTCGAAAAACTCCCC